>JASAUF010000063.1:0-295000 GCA_030180095.1 Magnolia changhungtana | reverse complement strand
CAATGGATAAATATTATTTTTTAGGGTTTGGTAGATAAATATTTTATGGTGTTGCCCATTTGATGAGTATATATAGGTATGAGTTTTGTAATAGGTGATCCTTATGATGGACCCTACCTATTGGAAGGATTGGATTTCACGTGCACGTACGTGTTGAAAGTTATCTACCGTACCTTGTGGTCAAACCAATTGGACTTGAAACCTTCTCTCACATATTTATATGGGTTTTGCTAATGTTCTCCCCTTGGTAGGACACTAGCAACATTATCCGTAGATGTTTTAAATGGTACACATGGTAACCTATCGTGGATATTAACCATTCATTCATTTATACAACTAGAGCAAGCCAAGGTGCAAAACCATGCATGCTAATTATATAGTGATTTTAACTATATATATTAGATCAATAGCATAGAAAATGGACAGTCAAGTAGAGAAACCAAAAGGTACAAAATCATGTCAATAGGGTGATTCGAAGCATCACATCAGTAGCATAGAAAATGGATAGTTAAAATTGAGCAAAGAAACTAAATAGGTATATATAGTCATCATCTTGAACATTATTAGATAGATCATAACACAAATCAGGCAACTTTTGGTGCATGGCCAATCCATATTCAGGTCCATCATACAAACGGTTTAGAATATTATGAACCCTTCATCATGGGCATTATATGATACATCTAAAAAGTGTTTAAATTGAAGGTAAATACCTTTCTCCCCTTTCCTTCCCCTCAACCTTCCTTCCTTCTCCTGATGAGCATATCCCAACCATCACCTCTTATAGGTTTTCAAACTTAGAGAAATGCTCCGGTACTCTCAGAAAAGTATCAAGTTATAGTGCTTCTAGTTGCATTGGAAGCTTTAGACAGTCCAAACCATTGATCCAGACCGTTCATTAGGTCCAACACCTACTTTATGAACTCCCATGCAAATATGCACTGATTCGAACAAATTATTAACCATTTGATTGGTGACCCTTAATATTGATGGTCAAGATCATTTACACAAAAAAATAGTTCAAATTAGGAATTTCATCCATCTATATTTTTTAGGGCCCACAATGGTTTGCTTATAACCCTAAAGAATCACTTTTGTCAGGTAAAACATAAATATAAAAGGTCAAAACAAGAATTGATTGAATCATCTCATCAGTGGGAGTTTTGCATGAGAATGCATGAAATGTGTTCTAGAGTTATTGGACAGTTCAGATTGGTAGGTTGGACTGTCCAAATAACCAATGCAATAAGGATCACTATAACTTATTGTGTTTTGAGATGATTGGAGCATTTATCTTCAAACTTAAATCGTTTTTTACATTTTTAGACTACTTTCTCTTTTTCCAAAAGTGAATGGATGGATGATAGCATGCATTCGATAAGTGCAAATGTCAGTAACTCAAATTAGACCGTTAAAATTGTGGGCCTTGATTTAGATTATCTGTTGAGCAACAACTTTTTAGAAAATTTAAGTTGGATATACCAAAAAATGAAAAATAAAATGAAATAAAGTTCGATTATTTCGTTTCACTAGGCTGAATCACGTAAAAATATACGTTGTCCTTAAAGCATGATTCGTCCTCTTATCAATTGCTGATGGGTTACAGGCAAATTGCTTGCAAGATAAGACAAGCCTGTACGAATCCGACATGCAGCAATCATGATAGGTCCACTTAGGAATAATTCAATGCAGCAGATTTTCTGCCAAAATCAAATAGTGGATGTGTTTATAATATTCTACGAATGGAATGGTCTAGTTTATATAGGCACCAAGGAGTGGACCGTTACTTGGTGGCCATTAGTGGTTAAGAATGTTTGAAAAACGTTTCTGACTATTGATCATTAATTTCAATAGTAGGTTTCTGGTCGTCAGATCGGAAGATTTGACCGTTGGATCATTATGACTCATCTGTTTTCAGATCGTTGTGGCTTTCAAGGCAGCTAGCCATTTTCAGAAACGGTTGACTGTTTCGGATTAAAAATTTGACCGTTCTCAGTCGCCTATAAAACCCTGACTCATTTTAGATCCATCGCACCTAGGCACACGATGCGCACATGCGAAGTGCAATCTGATCGCAATTAAGCGTATACTGACCGCCATGCATTCGTAGCCCGCATGCATGTGTAAGCTCCAAGTAAGAATACTATACACACGTCCACATATAAACCCCAAATCTTCTTCTATCATTTTTTATATGAGACAAAAGCATGCACCACGCTTTTCCATTTGAAATTTCCAAAAATCGTTTTGTCGGCGAAATTTTAAAATTTTAAAATATTTGAATTTTTCTTCAAAAAACCACAAATCTCAACACAACTATATTAAAATGGTGCTTTAACTGGTCCATTAGTTAGTATCTGATATATAGCCAGCACAAAGCATGTAATAGACCATTCCAACTAAAAGTGAAAAAGACGCTTTTGCTTTTTTAATGAAATGGGTGTTACTGTCTGCTCTAATAACAAAACATTCATTTAATTGAATAACTAAATAAAATTAATAGACCTTTATCTTTGTCTTAGAACGAACGGATCTTCTCAATTGTCAGATCTCTTGTAGGGAGAATATGCATTCCGAAGCTAGAATGCCAACATAAGCCTATTATCAAATTCAAATCCCACTCCTACGTTGGATGGGCATCTTGAGTTAGATGGCCGTTTAATTTGAATTATATATATATATATATATATATATATATATATATATATATATATATATATATATATATATATATATATATATATATGGGAAAAGGTACTATGCACTCGAGTGTAAAGCGGTTGATCGTGAGGTCGAGCTGTGTGGGGCCCCCCGTGATGCCGTTCGAAAATCCACACCGTCCACCAGATGCACAAGTCCAGGGTGGGCCCATACGGCCCAAAATCAGCCATCCAAGTAACTCAAATGTAAAAGCACTTGGTGGGCCCCACCTGAGTTGTGGATACCATCTGAAACTTGGTCTAAAATTACATCTAAGTGGGACACACATGATGGACGGTGTTGATCATCAAAAAACGTCTCGAAAGGTATCCACAAATGGTTTTGAATGTTTCAATGGTGCACGTCCCCTCTCAACTTTTGTACGTGGTGTGGCCCACAAAAGTCACGGATTGAATTGATTTTCAGCCGTGTGGGCCCCCTCTCTTCCGAATGGTGCATCTGACAAGATTTTCGAGCATCACGGTGGGGCCCACATCGGCTCGGCCGTCTCGGACCGCTTATGCAGCAAGTCGCATGGTACCTTTTCCCTCTCTCTCTCGAGAGGGAATATATATATATATATATATATATATATATATATATATATATATATATATATATATATATATATATATATAGAGAGAGAGAGAGAGAGAGAGAGAGAGAGAAAAGGTACTATGCGCTTGAGCGTAAAGCGGTCGTCTGTGAGGTCGAGCTGGGTGGGCCCCACCGTGATGCCTTTCGAACATCAACACCGTCCACAAGATGCACCATTCCATAGTGGACCTGGACAGCCTAAAATCAAGTCAATCCGTTACTCAAGTGGGCCACACCACACACATATATATATATATGTATATATATGGCATGTGTACATTTGCAAGTGCATGAGCATCATCATTACACTCTTCTAGAGTATCAAAAACTCCAATTTTTATGGTAGTACTTCCAATATTTTGAGAATATTATTACTGTTATCTTTTTAATCAGCAACTCAGTATCATCTCTTATCAACATGTACCTCCCCATGATGGCCACATGCATGCAGAGATTTCTACGGAATCGGAACCATCCATCATTTTAGCACTATTTTTAATAATCTAAGATTTAATAAGCATGGAAAGGTATGAGATTTGAGCTTGATCGAACTTGAAAATTCTCATTCCAATGGTCAATATTCAGCGAAACATATAGATGGTCGCAATCATCTTTTTGGTGTAATTTGTTCACTGTAGCTTGTCTGGGGTAGTATCCAGAACATGTGATTGTTGGAACATGTGAACGTGTGATCCCCATGGGGTGACAGATGCCGGTGATCTTGAAATGCGACGGGCGCAAAACAAGTCATTGTTTTATAAGCAAATGGCACACATGCATGCTAATCCAGGCCATCGATATCATGGGCCCATTACAAATGGACCACAGATCAAATATAGCACAGATTGGATAATTCATACAATCCAATCTGGGCCATCATACTGACCGTTGGAAGCAAGGTCAATGGTCCAAACTAAATAGGGAAAATCATGTCGTTTTTAGGTTATGAGGTTGGCTCGGCGATAGTTAGCAAAACGGCGTATGAAAAGGGCCAAAAAAAAGAGCCGGGCCAAAATTCATGTTTCAACCGGCATTTATTACAAAAAGATAAGGTTAAAAAACAAGAATGCCAAAAATTCGGTGAAAGAAAATTTAAGGTTTGATATGGCTTGGATTTAAAAATAAAAAAAAATAAATTATATATATATATATATATATATATATATATATATGCAAATGTGTGTGTGTTTCCGCATGTGTATGTAATATATAAAATTAAAGTTAAAATAAAAAATTAATTAAAATTGTTAGATTTTCTACAAATATAAATAATAATATTTATTGAAAGTAGAATGTGTTCTTTGTCTCAAATATTTTCTTTTCAAGTAATTCCTGTATAAATCAATTCATCTGTATTAAATATTTTAACCTGTTACTCAATTTCATCAGTAGGTGGTGACTATCAACCTTTATTTTTTGAATTGCTCTTAAAAGGTTTTTTCTTGTTTGTTTTCAAATAAAAAGTATTTTGTTGAAAAATAAAACATGTTAATTCGGTTTGCTTCAAAAAATGACTTCTTCTTCTTATTTTGTGAAATATATTGAGTTTTAAGCCATTGACCGATTGAATAATAATATTTTTTATTTTTTAAATATAGAGTTTATAATGGAGTTTTGTTAACAATGATATATATTGGCATGAGTATTACCTTAGGACAGGTAGTACCGGAAAGATGTGGGGCCCATGTGATGTATGCAGGACATCCGGCCTCTCCATAAGATGCATGAGCCCATGTTATCCCCCAGTTATCAAATGTTCATTAGATGCATGAGCTCATCTTACCCAATCTTGTGGTCGGCAATTTTTCTAATTAAGATATTTAAAATTTGAAGTTTTTTCTCAAATATTAGAGGAAATTATATCTCTCCGAAATAAAAAATTTAACCTTTTTCATACTAAGTTGCATAAGGAAACAAAGGAGATTTTGATAGTCTTTCTATCATTTGATTAATTTTTATTTTTGAGAAATGCCCCAATTGTCTCATAGCACTTCAAGTTATAGTGCACCTAGTTGTATTAGGAAGTCCAATCAATTGGTCTAGACCGTTCATTAGGTTCAACAATTTATGGGCTACCTTGCAGATGTCACACTGATCCGGCAATCTTAACCATCTGATCGATAGCAATTAACATTGACAACAAAGATCATTTACACAAAATAGGTCCAATCGACATTTAATCTATGTATTTGTTAGGGTCCATCATGTTGGGGGGCCTTGCACAAAGCCTTAGGATTTAGCCTCCCAGAACGAACCAAAATTATGGGATAATAAAGCAATAAAATAAATCAAAGCACAAACCACACCACACAAGAGATTTTTACATAGAAAACCCTCAAATAGGTAAAAACCACGGGACCTCATCCAGATCAACAATCCACTATGAAGTAGAACATTATAACCTTCTTCACGCATGCAGGAGTGGATAAACAGTAAGAGAATAAAAGAAAAATGGAGAGATCTCACCGATCACGAGGACGTAGAAGCGCTGAAATGTCGAGTGCACAGTAGATCACCTCTACGAGCATAACCTCCTTTCTACAAGCTTCATCTCTCTCTCTCTCTCTCTCTCTCTCTCTCTCTCTCTCTCTCTCTCTCTCACACACACACACACACATACACACATACCTTTGATAACCCTAAACTTTTTAGCAAACCCTTGCAAAGCTTAGGAAACCCTCTTGCATTACCTAGAAAGGCTCTAGGCACCCCTATTTATAGTTTAGGAAACTCTCTTTCGCATGGTTGCGAGAACTGCCTCAAATTTTTGAATCCCGCACAAAATTGAACTAGAATCTGCGTAACCTTGACTAATTGAGCAGTGTCCTCGACCGGTCGAGCGGCCCACTCGACCGATTGAGCACCTCCCTCGACTGGTCAAGCACCACAGGAAAAATAAATTAAAAGTCGCTGGACTTTGAGTCGAGTCAGGGCTCAACTAGTCGAGCACCACCCTCGACCAGTCGAGTGAGGCTCACAACCGGTCGAGCCTGGGAGGAAATCCCATCACATCATAGATTGCTTATGACTGCAAAATCCTAACCATTCCATTCATGGCTTAGAGAATGAATGGCCACAAAAAAAACAACCAAATTAAGGATAGACTGGATTGATCAATGTGATTTTCGCATAGTAACTCATGAAATGTGTTTTGAACTTGCACACTTTATATCAATCAATTGGACCATCTAAATTACCCAATGCAACTAGGAACTGCAGTATCACTTATTCTCAGTGCATTGAGCATTTGTCTATATACTTCTTTTTTATAAATAAATAAAATTACGGGGAGATTTTCAAAATCTAGAGTGATATTTGCCACAATGGTATAGAGCTTCCCAACCCTATCATTTAATATCCCATACATATATATGAACTGGATCGGCCCAAGCATTTCAAACCAAAAGGATTCATTTAATATTAGTTTAAACATATGAACCATCACCCTCGACTCAACCATATCAAACAAAAAGGATTCAGTTAACATTAATTGGTTTGGTACTCCGATCCTTCCTTGGGGAGTTTCCTATAATCTCTTTGTTTCATTCCTGGTGTTAGGTCAGTCCGATTTTACCTATAACAGCCATGGTGAAATGAACGTGGCCCACTTTATCTCACAGTTTGATTATGATTTTTTATTTTTATTTTTATGTTTTATAAGTTAGATATTCATCATTAGAATTTTTTAGTGTTTTATGTTCAATCATGGTTAAGTACAAGATTTACCGTTAGTGAACCTTGGCGACAGTTGTATGCATGTTTGTGTACACACTTAGCTGGAATAGGAGGTTCCACTAATTGCAACATTATCTATTGTTAAATCAATTTTGCTAACCCACATGCACCTACACCTAAGCAATTTATATGATGGCCCTCATCTATTATCTATTTTACATGGATAACTGTCAGTCATTCTTTTCTTTACATATATTTTAGAACTTTGATTAGATAATAAAATTGTCATAAAGTATCTCATTTTACACACAATAAGCTTTGTATTAATTTTTTTTAGCACAAAAAACAACCAAATTTCATGTAAGCAACCTCACCACATCTTCTTTGTGTAGCCTACTACCCCGGTGGTACAAATGGGAAGTCATGCAATAAGAGGCTATGTGGGGCCAATCATAACACTGACATGAAATCCTCTTTGAACATCTAATATGCAATTTTATTGAAAGACGTTGGTCACAACACCTACAAAAGTAGGAATGGGTCATCTCTACCCTTGGAAATTTTGAAACTTCCTATCCATTTAGAGATTTTTACCATACCTCAATGCTAGTATGCTCAATTTTATTTTATTTTTTTAAATGGAAACTATTAGGGGAAAAATGGACTGACCAACTAAGGCAGGCCAGGTCACCACTTCAAACAGCTGCAGGCATGACCCAATGGTCTAACCCTCCTCTCCCCGACCAAGTGTAGAGAAAGGTCAAGCTCGACCTCTCCGTGCAAGGTCGGAATAATCATTGATCAACCATGCTCTGAAAGAAACAAACTATTTACCTTTGGTCGATACGTCCCAGGTCAATAAGACCCGCCCTCTATTGGATCCAACTTGACCTCAATCGCATGAACTAGGTCAGATCGCCTCAAGTCGGCACATCTCAGTTCGGAAAGTCCCGCCCTCCATGGGATCCAACCTGACCTCAATATCATCTGTCCGTGATCTCAGCTGAAGATCTAGGAGACCGATTCTACTATGGATCTACTTGGGATTTTAGCCAAGGATCCATAGAGATCCTCCTGCCAAGCAAGGAGTCTGAATCCTGCTATGACCCATTCCTACCAAAACAGGAAGATGACCTCTACGCCACCGCCTCTCTCCATCTATAAATAAGAGTACCCTCAATGGTGAAAGGTATGCACAATCTCTAACCCAAAGTTCTCCTTTCAACTAAGACCCAGATTCCATATTTGACTTAGGCATCGGAGGGCCCCCTGTACAAGCCAGGGTCTTCCTTTCATGTTCTTTGTGCAGGTTCATGGGTCTAGGGAGGGCTAACCATATTTCTGCATCAACAGTTTGGCGCCATCTGTGGGAACGACATTGAAAGTCGTTCTCATCTCTCCAAGCTCAATGATGGTAAAAGGGAAGAAGAAGACAGCCCCCTCCACTGCCGCCCCTGATCTTGGGCTGCCAAAGCAATCCACTAGCAATCGGGATTCCTCTTCCCAACTTCAGGCTGATTCTGCGCCCGGGAGACCAATGCAGCGATCTAGGAGCCGGGGAGGTCACTTATCTCCATTGAGCAACAATTGGAGGCTCTGAATAATAACTTGAACTCAATGAAGCGATTATTGGAACAGTTGCAACCTCACATTGTTCAAAAGACTGGATAAGCTTCAAGATGAGCGACTACAGAAATACCCGACCCGTCCAAAGCGCCCATTGGCTCTCAAAGAAGCAAGAAGATCGGAACCTGAAAGCCACCACCCTCTCACGTCTTAGGCATCACTGTGTTGGCTGCATCTGACCTATGCCACAAATTGGAGAAAAAGAAACATAGAAAAATTCTTGAAGTAGTGGCCAAGGTGATGGTCGAAAGCAGAGACCCTTGGGAAACTAAGCTCACGACTTGCGAGGCTAGATAGGTGATATACGGCAGGCCTACCATTTGATCGCTTTAAACTCGATCGAAGAAATACTGGAGGAGATCGAGCCACTATTCACTGCCAACATCATGCACGCCCAACTACCACTAAGATTCTGAATGCCACAAATCACCCTATGCTCCGGGACCACTAACCTAGCCGAGCATCTGGAGTCCTTTAGAGCATGGATGGAACTGCACTGTGCATCAACCGCAGTCATGTGTTGAGTGTTTTCCCTAACCCTAACTAGAGCAGCTCGGAAGTGGTTCTAGCAATTAAAGCCACAATCGATCAGCTCTTTCACATAGCTCAACAAGGTATTCATTTCCAAATTTATTAGAGGAAAAGAAAGACTTAAGCCGACCTCCCATCTCCTCAATGTCGTCCAGAGGGACGAAGAACTACTGAAAGACTACATCAAACATTTTAATCTAGAAATAATGCAAGTACAAGGACATGCAGAGGAGATTGCTCTAACTGCCCTGATGGGAGGCCTCAGGGAGGGAAATTTTCTCTTTTCGCTCGACAAAAACCCTTCGATGACAATGGCCGACCTCCTTGATAGAGCTCAAAAATATTCCAACACCGAGGAGCTTACTAGTATACAAAAAGCTGTTCGAAACAAGGGAGGCTCGACCAGAGAAAAGCGACCTAAGAAGGAGTCGACCTCAACCAACAACAACAAAAGAAGGAAAGATGACGAGCCCCCTAGGGCCAGCACTCGAGCAGACGACCTGAGAGCAGGTTCAACTCGTACACCCCTCTCAACATGAAGCACGAACAGGTTCTCATGGAAGTTCAGGACAAGCGGATTCTCATGTAGCCGAACAAGATGAAATTCGATACTGACAAGTGAGACAAGTGAAAGTATTGCCACTTCCATCGCGACCACGACCATTCGACTGGCGACTGCTTCGATCTGAAAGAAGAAATCTAAGCCCTCATTCGCAATGGGCACTTGTAGGAATATATCACTAAAAGATAAGAGAGGGCAGACCCAAAGAATGAGCAACTTATCAATAATGAACCCAATGGGGAAATCCAAACTATTTTCAGCAGACCCATTGGGGGAGGTGACTCAAATAAAGCTCGGAAGGCCCATGCCTGAACCATCAGTCATTGCGGCTCGGAACACAAAATCTACATCATTAACAGGCCTTTGAAGGAGTAGAGAATGGCACCCTGCGATCTGGCCTTCACCAAAGAGGATGCCTGAGGTGTCCATGTAAGACCCGTATCCTAGTTCGTACTGTTCCGATGAATCCTCGATCCTTTCCGTCGAAGTCCGGCAATCCGCGACTGATAATCGACGTTGTGCACGACCGTAAGACGTATCCTTTATATTCGAGTCAGTTTAATCCGAGACCTGTATCATTGCGACTGCACCGTCGCCGCGGTTCCAACGCCACGACTCACGCACCGATCCGATACCCTGACCAGAAGATGTGAGTCGGCGTTTATTTCGAAGAAACGCCGCGCTTTCTTGATCCCAAGAGAATCTCTACACAATGTCAAATTAATCCCATCAATCAATCAATCACATCAATCAATCAATCACTTCAATGTTAAGTACAAGCAACCCATGCTACCTTTCTCCACAAGTAAAGTAACCACCAAAGTCAACCAATCCATCACCTCACCCATCACTCACATCCATCATCCATCTCGCATCATCTCTCCTTACAACTCTCTCTCTCTCCTTCTCATTTCTCCACATTTCCAAGTCAAGCAAGAGCTCACACGTCCAAGCTTCTAAGTGAGAAAAGAGAGTTTGTGTGGCCCACCTTTCCCATTCCAAAACCCATCATCCTAGCCATCCATTTCTCATCTCCACCATCAAAGAGGAGCACAAGGAGGGTGGCGTTCCAACGGACCGAAGAGATCAACCGGTGGGTGCTTTATAGGATAGGTTTTTCATGTTTTTATGATGGGCCAAGCGGGGCCTACCGATCAATGGTGTGGATCTCACTTTGGACCCTAAGATGTGGCCGATGGCCCACTTTGATTATTTTTTTATGTATGATTAGATGCAAGAGAGGGCCCATAGTATCGGGGTCCCTTCATCACACGTGTGTCCCACCTTCTCTCTCTCTCTCTCTCTCTCTCTCCCTCTCTCTCTCCTTCCTTTTTCTCTAGATTTTGTGGTTGTGTGGCCCACTTGAATGGACCCCGCCATGAGCCATGTATTTTATCTAAGCCATCCCTAAGTGGGGCCCGCTTGCATATGTGTTGCACCCACACCATCTAGCCATGTGGTGGCCCGCCTATGCAGGGCCCACCTTAATGATTTATTTGCAAGCCCCAAAGAGAGTCTAACGTCCGGACGTGCACTCTGGAAATACAAATATTGGCTTTGATTAAAAGGTTTTTGGGAAGGGCTGCCATGCAGGGCCCCATCTTGATGTATGTCTTCAATCCACGCCGTCCATCCTTTTTCCCATATCATTTTAGGCGTTGAGCCAAAAAATGAGGTCAATCTGACTCTCAGACGGACCATACCTTTGGAAATGGTGATTTTCATCGTTGAAACTCACCTTAATCTTTCTACACGCTGAAAAACATCCAATATTGGTCTTGATGGACTGGCCTTGGGCCATGGAAACCAGTAGACGGAGTGGATTTGGCCGAAGAGGGCCCCACGCATGAAAAACCTACGGAACTCAGGTTTTCAAAAAAAAAAAAAAAAACAAAACAAAAAAAGGGCGCTGGCTTCTGCGTCACAACGAATGTTACAGCCATGCAAGCGTTTTCCGGGCGAACGGGCCAGGGGACACGGCCCCACGTGTGGCCCCCACCATGATGTATATATACCATCCAATCCGTTCATGAGGTGGGCCACTCTCTGAAGTGGGCCCCCTCCAAATTTCAGGCCTATCCAACGCTCAGGTGGCCCACATCATAGGAAACAGTGTGTTTGAATGTCTGCCTTTGAAACCCTTTTTGGGCATTCCAGAAGTCTTGGATTGTTATGAAATTTGTTTTTCCTCTTCATATGGGTCTGTATGACCTTACCAACGGTTTGGATGAAAGATAAACATTACAGTGGGCCCCACGTGGACCCACAAGTGATGCATTTGTTTCATTTACACCGTCAGGCGGACGGTGGGACCCATTCGTCCAGGCCTTTACTGGACTGCCACTAGACCCCACCCCTTGATGTTTGTGTTCCATTCTAACCGTCCATCCAGTTGGCTTGTCTTAAGGCCTGAGGCAAAAATGTGACGGATCTATTTTATCTGGTGGGCCACTCCATGAGGCATGTGTTATATCCTAGCTGTCCACTCACTAGACGTGGACCCCACCACTGAAATATGTGGGCTGTGACATCCACCGTTCAAACTTGTAAGGGCTATGGTAGTTTCCTAATTAAGCTGATGTTTGTCTGCACTTCAGTTATTTCTATGTTAACTTATGAATAGGTCGGATTTCAAATATACATAAGAGTGGGCCCAATTGATATACATGAAGCCCATTTGATTTAGCCCGTTTGAATTAGCCCATTTGATTTGGCCGTTGATACCACCCATTAGACGTGTGAGGCCCACCTTGATGTATATATGGCCCATGTGTTTAGGCCCATTCAATGTAATTGTGGCTCATGTTACGAGGCCCATTGTGATGTTTTCAAAGGCCCATGGGTTATGGCCCATTGCAATGTACATAAAGCCCATTGATGTTGCCCACTTGATGAATGTAAGGC
This sequence comes from Magnolia changhungtana, assembly GCA_030180095.1. Taxonomy (NCBI): domain Eukaryota; kingdom Viridiplantae; phylum Streptophyta; class Magnoliopsida; order Magnoliales; family Magnoliaceae; genus Magnolia; species Magnolia changhungtana. The sequence goes on along the minus strand of JASAUF010000063.1, from coordinate 282,405 downwards.
CCATGCGATATGGCAGCCCATTTGATGTATGTGAGGACTTTGGGTCGAGGCCCAATGAGATGTATATAGGTCCATTGCAATGTGTGATTCTCCATGGTTTGTGTAATGATATTTATGGCGGACCGTGCCTTGGGAGCAATGTTGGTTTGACGTCCATATTGTAAGTACAATGTTGGTTAAATGTCCGCATTGTGACTCTCCCTAGGGCCCATTGATAAGCCCATACTGGTTATGTGTAGGCTGTCTAGGCCCATCTTCGGTGTAAGGATAGTTCATTACTTTATAACATGCTTAGTGCACTTCCATGATTCATACACATACGCATTATTTGTATGCTTGATATGAGGAATGTTTGATCATAGCATAAGCCATTGGGCTGAGACATTTATGGGACTCCTTATGAGACGGGGTGCCCCACATGATCGCGTGGTACACGTGAGATTACTGCATGATTGTACGGTGTGATTCATGCATCTCGCATATGTGTGACTTAATCACTGCACGCCCTAGCGACATCAGGGTCGTGGCTCCACAAGCATATCGTGGATGACCGCATCGGATACCGGAAATATTTGGTTCTAACATATGGGCGCCATAGATGTTCCTGGGTGAAAATCCCTAAACTCGATGATACCAGAGGATGACTCCAACGTCGAGACTGAGTGGATACACGAGTGCGCGAGGGCCGTATACCAGTAGGTCGCGTCTCCCACTGTGTCGTGGTCGGTTGGAAAGGGGTGTGACCTTACCCGCCTGAGTGAGGGGGCAATCTCTAGGTTGAGTTTGACCAGCTTAAGGAATCGGTCCGCTATCAACGAGCCGGGCCCGATATTGGCAGGTAGATAGTGAGGTCTCTTTCGTTCTTCCAATTGTGCGTCCAGATAGGGACGGCAAGCTGGCGTAGAGTGTACTAGAACCCGGTGATTATCCAGACTGATAACTGTATTGACATGAGAATTGGCATGCTTGAGCTGCATCTTGCATCGCATGGTCTTAGTATATGCCGATCAGCACTCATATCTTGTCTTGCATAGCCTTGGTACTACTGGTTGCATTTATGTACTCATCGACGATTTCACATTACTCGACCACATTCTCGAGCACGCTCATATTGCGCACACACTTACACCACCCTCTAAGCTTTCCATAAGCTTATGCACGATTGATGCGTGCAGGTGACGCCAGGACGCAGTCATAGTCTCGCCGCAGTTGGAGCGTGCAGCCGAGCTTTTGGAGTTTTTGTCATTTTCAGTATATTGTATTTCCCTTTCATACGCCTTGTACTTAAAAGTTTTTAATCATAGTGGATTTCGTGATGGTGTTCTTGTGTTATTGCTCGTGGATTATGCTTGTGGTTATGCTCATTACGAATCAAATTGATTATTAAAAATCCTTTTTGTAGCATCCCAGGATCGGAACCTGGTATATGGGTACCGGGAGCCGAGAATGGGGTACTACGGAGGCTGTCGGCGTCGGATTCGGCGATCGGGAATTTTGTAAGCTCGGTCTCCGAGTTTAGGGCGTGACAGTCCACCACCCCTATGACGACGCATTAGTGGTAGCTATGACCATAGCCAACCGTAAAGTGTTTCATATCTTGGTGGCAGCTCGACAGACATCCTCTTCGCCGAAGTGTTCGACAAGATGGGGGTCAAAAGGTCCCGACTCCGACCTATCACTACTCCCCTACTTGAGTTTGCAAGGGATAAAGTCACCTTAGAAGGGTCGATTCAACTTTCATTCACTGCGAGAGAAAGAGAAAACCAAACGACGACCATTATCGACTTCCTAGTGGTAGACTGCCCCTCCATCTATAATGTTATCCTTCACTACCAAAAAATAAGGCAAAGCCGACGAACCTTAGAAGGTTTTCCCAATGGATTTTAGCCGTCGGCTAAGGCTACGGATTTTAGCCGTAGCTGAAACCCAATAAGCCGTCGGCAAAGCTAGGTTTTAAACGGTGGACGTCCAATCACTATTGTTTTCGCATTGTGTGGTCCACCCAAGCTTTAGTTCAGGCTCATATTTTAGAATCGATGATAAATTTATGTTGAGAAATGGATAGACGGCATGGATGAAACAAATCGATCATGGTGAGGCCCATAAAGCCATACTAGATCCAAAGCTCAATATACCGTTTTCATTTTCCTGTTTTTCACCGTGAGTTTTGTATTTAATGTAAAATAGTGGTGACTTGTTCATAACAATAGTGGCTAAGATATGGAGTTATCCAGACCATCCAAATAATCAGTCTAGTTGTAAATGATAAATATTTATACATTTTTATTATATAATACAAGCTTAACCATCCAGAAATTGGTAAATATTTATACATTTTTATTATGTAATACAATATTAACCATCCAGAAAGTGGTCCCATGCATGTACCACTGTTAATAGAGTTTGTGTTATTATTTAGTGAAAAACTCACAACATACGGATTTCAAAACATTATCTTATTTGAAACATAATTTCCAAATCCATCCCAAATTCCATCGAGCGCCCCTCTTTTCCCTCTTTCATCTTCCATCTAGAAATCCTTCATCGAACGCCAACATTCAAACGGCCCCTTAGGGTCTGTTTGGATGCCTGTAACTTTTTTCAGTTGTAAGAAAGTTACATGTAATTCTGTTTGGATGTAAGTTGTAACTTAGTTACAGGTAACTTTGTTTTTGTGTTTGGATAACCTATAACTTTCTTACAGGTAATAAGTTGGATATTCACACTAGATAGAGTTGAAATAGGGAATTGTTGAAAAATCAGATTAACACATAAAAAAGATGGGATAAAATTATTCCATTTTATTAAGCACATTTAAATGAATAGTTTGGTCGATGCTTAGACTAAACTAATCAACAGGTAGGACATAAAAGTGGGCCCATGTTTTCAAAATGCTAGTAATGTAGCCCACATAAAAGGCACATAAAGGTCAGAAATTGAGGTACTTGCACTAATGTACGGTATGCAGGATAGTAAGTGGAAGATCCAGACCGTTGATCTGATGGGCACACACTGGATAACCCAATATTTTCCAGATTAGAAAATCCTGACCTTTGGACCAGCTGCCCACAAATTGATGATTAACACAAAACAAAAGGCAGCAATCCTCATTTAATAGATGAAGGCCAAAGATCAAATGGTCAAGATCTTCCAATGAAACTGATCTTTGGACATTCTCCCATCAAATCAACTGACTGATCACCACCAAATCAAGAGATCCTATCATTCCTTACCCAAGAAATGAAAAGAAACAAGAACATCAATCTTAAATCATCAGAACCCACAAATGGAAACTGAAAAATAGATCCTCATTTTTAAAAAGAAAAAGAAAAGAAGAACATGAAAATGAAATTCATTACAACAATATCAAGAAACCTAGCTAGATCTTTGGATCGACAGCAATACCAAAGAAACAAAAAAACAACAGAAGGCTAACATGTGATTGAAACAAAAGAAGATAACAAATTGACCCAAGAAATTGAATCCAAGATCTTTAAATGATGCTATCACTATAAAATGGATCAAAATACAAATTCAGGAGCCCTCAATGATAATTGCTTTGGCCTTCTACGATTTTAAGTAAGCCATGAAGGCTATGTGACGTGTTATGTGGGCCCACTATGATGTATTTGTTTCATCCACACCATCTATCCATTATTCTAGATCATTTTAAGTCATCAGCCCAAAAATAAGGTACATCAAAATTTCGAGTGGACCACATCATTGGAAACAATGTTGATTGAACACCCACCATTAAAAACTTTTGGTGGGCCACCAATGTTTTCGATCAAACTGATATTTGTTTTGTTTCCTTTATCCAGGTCTTTATGACCTAATCAACAGCTTGGATGTGAAACAAACATTACAGTGGGCCCTAATAGTTTTTTAATGCTGGACTTTCAATCATTATTGTTTTCAGTAGTGTGGTCCATCTGAGATTTAAATATCCCTCGTTTTTGGAATCAAGCCTTAAAACGATCCAAAAGAATGGATGGATGGCATGGATAAAATAAATACAATATGGTGGGCCCCACAAATCATCTGCATTATCCACGCCACCTCACCAAGCTGCGTCCGTCAACGCAGAAGCAAAAAAAAAAAAAAAAAAAAAACAAAAAAAAGCAAAAAAAAAAAAAAGAAAGGAAAGCGCAATAGAAAGAGAGAAAAGGGGTTTCCTACCTTGCGGAAGCTCGATGGGACAGGGAGAAGTAGATTGAGAGAGTGAGAAGGAGACTCGAGAGAGAGAAACGGAGGCTGAAGAGGGAAATGCAGGTGCGATTCTTTCCAACGATTTTCATTTCAAAATTTTCAACCGTTACCTATATCAGGTAACTTGAAAAATGACTCAAGCGCCTGTAAGATTTTCACCTCCTTCTCCTGTAAGAAAGTCATAGGTTGAGAGAAAGTTACCTGTGACTTTCCTCCCCCAAACACCAAGTGTAACAAAGTCACCCGTAACTTTATTATATTTTAGAAAAGTTACAGGCATCCAAACAGGCCCTTAGATTTGCTCCATCGATTTATCCTGCGATGGACCCTTCATAGACAGCCCCCAATTTCTGATTTTTTTATCGACTTCGTTTCAGATCGGTTAAGCTTGAGGATTTCGAGGTGGAAGAAGAAGTACTGTGGCCCAATTTTCCTTGCCCATATTGCTACGAAGATCACGACATGGCCTCTCTCTGCTCACATCTCGAAGACGAGCATTCATTCGAATCAAAAGTCGTTGTGAGTGATTAAAAAAAATTAAAAAAATCTCATCCTTCTATTTCCTGATTCATGGAAATCTAGCCTTTTCATGTGGGATCTGTTTATTTTGCAATTTTGCAATTTGGGTATTGGTTTTTTTTTTTTTTTTTTGGGTGTTTGGATGCGAGCATCTTTTTTTTTGTGATGTACAACGATGATTTTCCCTATCTGAGTATTGCTGGTTATTCATACTACCGCTGGAAGTCCCAAAAAGTGCTAATATTCTGATCATTTATCCCCCGTTGATGGGAATTCAATTTATTCGTTGTTATGTGGTGATTTGTGGTAGTATGTTTATTGTTATAGGGTTGTTCTCTTTTATTTTGTTCTAAAGATGCAATCTTTTCATGATTTTTCTTTGATTTTGGACTGCCATCATGATTTTCCCCATCTGGGTATTGTTGGTTATTCATGTTTTCGAGTTGGGAGTCAAATGGCATGAGTGCAGTTTGGTTATCTGAAAAAGAATCCAGCACCTCTTAGTTGTGAATCTCTTAATAGGACAAACCGGCCCCCATGGATATCTTTGCTCTCGAACATAATAATTATAATTAATCTTGGTAAACCATAATGTGTATTCTCCATATAGGAGATCTTCGAATTGAAGATCCATCGATTTGAGACAAAGAGAAAGGTCCATCTATTTTATTAAGTTATTCACTTAAACCAATGATTCATTATTGGAGTAGATAGCATTAACCATTTCATCGGACATGTATCTTTTTTATTTTTCAATGGATTGGCATGTTTCATTAATGGAAATTGTTTGATATAGTGTCTAAGAGGCTCTGATTGTTCACCATTCAAGAATTCTTGTTTATTATTTTTTATTGGCATATTTTTCATTACATGGTTATTGTCTCGTTTTTCGTTTTTTTTTTTTTTTTTTTTAAGATGTGGTCTTTTTTATGGTTTTTTGTTGATTGAGTGTAACCTCATTCACTTCCCATCTGGGCATTGAGTCATTGACATGTTGTTAGCTATTTATATCCTAGAACCAAAGTTCACCAGAAATGCTAAAAAGTTACTCTGCTTATCTTCCGGTTGATGGAAAACTCAATTATTGCAATTTGGTTATTTGGGTCAGCATGTCTGTCATTAGAGTTCTTGTTTTTCTTGGATTTTGTTATAAAGATGCCATCTTTTCGTGGTTTTCTTTGATTTTACTCCATGGTGATGATTTTCCACATCTAAGTATTGTTGGTTATTCATAGTTTTGAGCCAAAAGTCGCCGCAAGTGCTAAAAATCTTTATCCTTTTACTTTCTGGTCAATGGGTTGGTCTATTTATCATTGCGAGGTTATTCTTGGATTTTGTTGTAAAGATGCACCTTTTTCTTGAGTATACAGTAATGATTTCTTCCCTCTAGTACAATTTGTTGCTTTTGTCCGTTATATCTGTCATCAACTCTGCCTATTTTGTTTTGTTTTGTTTTTTCGTTTCTTTTTTTAAAAAATAATTAAAGAAGCCATCTTTCTTTGACTTTTTTTTCCTTGATTGTGCTGATTTTCTCCCTCGTGGCTATCTCATTGATTTTGCATATCTATTGAACAAGTCTGTAGCATTTAGTGACTCTTCCCTTTTTTTTACTAATTAAAAATACAGAATTGTCATCAGGGTGGTGTTGACTTCTATGTTTGGATAAAGAATGTCAGGTATTGCAGGGGTTACTTACTTTGATTTTGTTGTAAACAAGAAATCATTTCACAATATTTCTTCGCCTGAGGAATACAAAACGATTTTCTTCATCTGGGTATGTTGATTATGCACAACAATGAATTGCCAAATGTTTATAGAGAAACTGTCTTGGAATTACAATAGAAGTTATAGCCCAGGTAAACCGTCCCGGATGATGATTGATCTTAACCTTTGGATGAATGGTATTTATTGTTATTGTTATTAGCTGTGGCAATAGGAATAGTATTGGATGGTTATTGTCAGGTACTAGGACCATTTTGCAGTAGTTTTAGTCATGATAATTGCAAATTATTATTATTATTACTATTACTAATGCTACTACGTACTATTATTATTATTTAATCAAATGACTACCTAATAAAAAACTAAATCACCAAATTGGCATGGCAAATATTTTCTATATGGGCGAATAGCGAGTGTCGTGGGTTTACTCCCCACAAACGTGAGTTCGATATCCCTCCCCTTGCTTTACCTAATGCACGTGGTTTGTAGGTGATTGTGTGCATCCGCGGGGATTAATCTCGCCTTTAAAAAAAGGGACGGGGACACCCTGCCATCATTCCACCCCCCCCCCCAAAAAAAAAAAAAAAAAAATTTGGGATTTTATTTGTTTTTGAAGGATATCTAGATGAGGAATATAATCCCCTAATGTTAAACACAACCTTTTGAGACCATTGTTAGCTAAGGATCCTGGTTCTTTTTAGCTTGAGGGGGAGCAAAGATCATGGGCCAATCCAACACATTCACAATATTCTGAAAAGCTAACCCTCAAAACCATCCCATTTCAAATTGATAGTGTCACCCTCCAGTATTAGGGAAGCAGCAAAAACATTCCAAAATAGCTTCCACCGTCCAAAAGTGATCTTCAATCTTATTAAAAAGTCCTTTTGTACGAAAGGCAAATGTGTAACTCATTATCAGAGGACGAACCCTACCATATGACTATCGACGGATCCTTTTAACATGCTATGTGAGTGATTAAATAGGCGACTAATCTCATTCAATCTTGGTCATATATTACATACTCGCCTATCTTGGTGCTTGGAGTCATAGTTGTTTAGTTTGAATTGAGCCGCACGTTTAATTCTAGCGGGCCCACACTTGTCACGTGACAAGAATCGTAAATCGAACGTTATAAAGTTTTTGGCATGCTTGGTAGGATTAAAAACTACTTAGTTGTCATCAATATATTTATTTTACACCGGCCGTGCAGAACCACAACGGGTTTTTGGCATGCCAAGTGGAACAGATAGTATAAGTTGTCATACCCCAAAATTCAGATAAAAAGTGTGTACCTTGTAACACCTCATACTTTTGAGTACTCGGGTGTTACTATTATAATCTAGATTAGCATATTTGTATGAATGTAGAAATAACCTACATTATTCATCATCATTTGATAAGTCACAACCCACTACTTAATTTCAATAGTTGGAATACCAACATTTCATATCCAACCATTAATTTAAATAAATCAATAACCAAATGTTAAAAGCCATGTATTTTGGCTCACTTACAAACCCAAATAATCTAATCTTTCTGATCAAAGCTGGGGCAGAGTGAATGAATAAATGGCGCTGATCGGGGTGTGACCCACATCAACAATTTAGAGATATATATATATATAAGAATCTAAATACAAATAAGTAATTTATCTTTGAAAAACATATAAAACATCTTCGAAAGAGAGAACGACGGGATTTAAATATAAATAATTGATGATCAAAAATATAATAATAAATTTAATGATAATAATGATATTTAAAACATTGTAAAAATGATATTTAATATTATAAATATATATATTAGGTCATCTGATTCATAATCCATCCATTGATTTCTAGTTAAAGTGTTCCCTTGGACCCTTTTTACCATTGATGTTCAATTTTGGAATGATTCGACCATCATATCGGTAGAAATCTACAACTAGAGCAAAAACTTTGGAAGTATGGCCCACCTCAACATTGGATCCACCTCATCTTTGGTGGGATGGTCCAAAAACCCTATTTAAGACAAATGGTTAGAGTGGATTTTTCGAATACATCGTAGTGGGCCCCACACATTGTGCATGCGCACGTGTACCCGTGACTATAAGACCCGGTCAAGGCATGTTTGACCTGTTGACCCATCCTCTTTTTCTTTCTTTTTCCTGCCAGTGACGAACGGAGTTCGTCCGTTTGAAAATGGACCCACCATCTGAGATCAGACCGAGGATCTAGACCATCCATCATGTTTAAGGCATGTCCTCGACCAAAACCAGGGTTGTTTCACACGAAGTCGTGCATGCATGTGGGCACAAATCCAGGCATATTGAGACCGTGTGTAATTGTTTTTCTAGAAATGGAAAGCTCCATTTCCCCTTTCAGTTTGGCAGGCTAGTAACCCTAGCCACCAGCCAGCTTAGTTGTTGGATGGAATCATCCTAGCCCTCAATCTTAGGGCTTTTCCAATAAATGACAGGGCTTCCACCTGCCATCGCATCCTAACCTTGAACCATTAGGTGAAGGTTGATCATCATCCATTTGATGGGTCCCACATGCATCACTAAACAAATCTAGCCCACCCATGATTCAGGGATCGAAGGATAAACCAGTAAACTCAATTATGCCATGATCAAGACCGTCATCTTCCTTAATCAACCGAAGAACCCATCATCTTCTAGTGGCCCCCATTCCTTGATTTGAGTCATCCATCTGGTGGCTCATAGCCTCAGATGTTCATCCATATAGTTGGATCTCAGCTATGCAAACAATTTATAAAGAGATCGTCAACCATCTTTCTTTGTTAATCTAAATTAGTGGGTGCGACCGTAACTAATCGACTGATTTAAAGCCGATCATTCTAGGCTTTTCAGAGGGACTATAAAAGGTTGACTTTTAGGGCAACCCCTTTGCAAAAAAAAAAAGATAGATAGAGAGTGAGAAAAGGAAGAGAGGTTGCGCCGACCGTTTTTGCGACACCAACTGACTCAGTGAGTAGGAAGGTCAAGCTTTGCTGAGTCCACTACTGGACGTTCTCCAACTGGGAGCAAGAAGGAAAGGAAGAGAAAGCAAGGTACCGGAGAGAGAGAGAGAGAGAGAGAGAGAGAGAGAGAGGGTGCAACGAGTACCACACTAACTTAACCTGACCAAGTTGAGCCTGACTAGGGACAGAGCTAGTCCAACAACGTAGCTGGGTAGGTTTGACGAAGAGAGAGCAAGGAAAAGAGAAGAAAAGAAAACAGAGAAATAGAAGAGGAAGCGAGAGAGCATTCAGGAGACAAGGACGCGATTCGAGTCTAGAATGAGTCGCTGATGCGAGTTTGCAATGTTGGTCAAGTTCGGGCACGACTCGATGAGTCATGGGTCTAGTCTAGGTGAGTTGGGTTTGTGTTGGATGTGGGTCTGGTCAAGATGTCTAGTTGTGAGAGAGAGAGAGAGAGAGAGAGAGAGAGAGGGTCAAGTCGAAGCTGATGGTTATACGTGTCGCACTAGGTCGACTTGGACCGAGTCCCTGGGTGAGTCGGCCGGACTACACAGTCATCTAGGTTGAGTGGAGCATGTCCAAGCTCATTTGGATAGATTCGGGTTTGGGTTTTGTTCCAGATCGGGTAGATTTTCAATAGAGAAAGGAGAAGAAAGAGGAAGAAAGAGAGGGTGAAAGAGTTGTGAGTTGCCGAGTTAAGTTGAGTTGACTCAGTTGGGCTAAGGGTCGAATGTCTCATGCTATCTGTGTGGGGCCTGATTCAATTCAACATCCCGTCATCCAATTCTTCATATCCGAGCCTTCAAGTTCAGATCAAAGTAGGAATCAACTAGGGACTTTTATTTTCCCCCAAATCCCTCATTTACAATGCTTTCTAATGAAGCGAGAGGAGTACCCACATCCTAAGGTGAGCATCACCCTTCAAGCTTTGCTACATCATGTTAGTTTATTTATCTTCATTCATTTATATTAATTGATTGCTTAACATAGTATTAAGTAAAAATGATGATAAATGTAGCCTCTAAATGAGTAATTATTTACAAATGAATGATGATTGGATTTAAATTCAAATATTTGAACATGCTATGGATCTCAAATACCTCTATTCTAAGTTAAGATGAACATTTTATGTGTAAATGCTACTGAGATTGTACGTGACTTGTTTTATTACTTGTGATGAGTTGATGGTGTTTTTGGAGATGTTCGAACTAGTGGCAATTTTGTCTATTAAATTAAATGGGAATTCTTTGTTATGGACTTATCATCTCCTGGAACCTTTGTGCCCATGTGGCTTTTAGAAAAAATCCCTTTCTATCGCATCCTTGAATTGAATATTTGCCCATTATGGCTTTTATGGAGTAATCACCCTATGTGGCTTTGATGGATTATATTCTTACAACCTTGTGATAGTAAGTTCCACTTATTGAATAACAATTGACCACTAGTTAAAGAAGTTACCTTTAAAAATTCATATTATGTCGACTTGTTGAACATGCTGGGTGACGAATCCTCATAATGACCTTTAAGCTTTCATAAATTGGTTGGTTGCAACTAGAATAATAATGACTGAGCTAATCATACATTACATGGCATGCAGACTTTATAGGGTGGTCGATATAAGACGTGGAGTTTTTCTTGGGTCACTATGGATTATACAGTATGGTATTTTACTGAGTGATCCTAAGTCATCATCTCATGCATTCGACTGCCATGGGTTGTCATTTTCGCATGGACTTTTCTAGGTTCTCCGTGGGCGTATCATAGAGTACTCTTCCATGTAGTTAGATCACCTTAGGTGTCCTCGTTGCATGGTCTTTTCCAGGTAACTAGTATCCCTTAGACGTACCTTGAGTACTTTTTCAAGTGGCAAACTCTCCTTGGACGACCTTTTGCCAGCTGAATGAGCATCCCCAGGTCTATAAGCATGTGCATGCATTCATGCATTTAAATAAGAATATCATTGTGAAATTTATTTAATGTTTGCAGATCAAATGAACTTTATCTTATTACTATAATGATTATTGTGAAAGATTTATTATAGACTATTCCTGATAAACTATGCTTAATTATCTTGATATTTCGATAAATCTTGGGGTTTATACCTCACTAGAATAGTCATTGACACTCTCAAAACATATTCGGTGGGTGCAAAATAAGTGGATGATGTACATGTTGACTCCCATGTGGAGCATGAAGAGCTTGATGATCATGAGCCTCTAAATTCTAGCTTACGTTCATTATTTAGTTGTTTAAAATTTTAATCCTGAGACATTGGTTTGTATAAGCCTTTGGGTAGTCACTTGAATATATTAATATGTATATTCAAACTTTCTTTTATGCTTGTTTTTTTTTTATTCCGCTAAACTGCTAACTCTAATAAAGAAAAGCAAAGGAATACACACACACACACACACACACATGAAATTTGGACTATCTTTAAAGGATAACACTTGGGTTTTCAGAAAATGAGTGGTATACTCGGGTTCCAAGAATCGGGGTGTTACACACCCTCAGACACAAGTTATGGCCCATGACTCGTACATAGAGTGTACTTAAATCATATATTCATACTATTTCTCATAGGCTTAATTTACATATATATACTCTAAGTTCACAACCTTAAACATCCAATAAGGCATATTTTGTCATCATATACATGTACATACCATCATCATCATTAGCATGAAGATCACTTCCACTTCATGATTAACATAGGCAATGTCATGACTACCATAAATAACTAATTCATCATCAATGCATATGTCATCAATTCAACATTCATTAAATCATCACCATAATCAATATTAACCCTACTATAATCATCATCAAATAGATCATGTCTATCATTTCAACCAACAATAGGCACGTCCCACCTAAGTGTGACACCCTCATCGACCTTGGACTACGTGCAAGGCATGTGGTCCCCTAGGTCAAGTGTGAGTCTCATTTGGTGGACTACTAGGCCAACTCCAATAAATAAACTTCCAACCACAAGGCCTTCAATGGTGTGGATCCACCTCCACATTTAAGTGGACCTCACACATCCCACCATCAACTAGAAATAATGCACAATCTCAAACATAATGGCAACATACTAACATCTTTCACATCATACATCATATTGCGCTCACAAGCCACATCCACAAGCAATCCAAGAAAAAGCCCAATTATCCAGTTTTATGAATTCTAAAATAGGCATCGCTAAGTGTGGTCCACTTGACTAGAGGTACTATGCAAGGCACACTGACCACTAGGCAATAGGCATGCCCAACGGGCTCAAGGAAGGTACCATGGTGGGATTCTCACTCCCCAATGATTTCTCTTAGTGTTGGACCCACTTGGACCTTAGGGTTTTGCTTCATTTGGATTGGCCCAAGGCCGCATATGACATAGGAGAAACAATTGGGCAGCAAGGCTGTCCACCACACGCTCCATAAGGTAAAAGAATAAATTTATACGTACAATATACTAACTAGGCCTTATTTGGCAAGGGTGCGACTCATACAAGATAGCTCACTTGGGCCTTAATGTTACTTCATTTGGGTTGGCCCAAGGATACTCATAATCTAAGAAATGATATGTAGACAACAATGGTCGTTTACCACCCAAATCACAGGATTAAATAACACTCATTTACCAACATCACACGGTAGGCCTAACTAGATGGAGATATGACCCACACACAAAAGGCTCACTTGAATTTTAGACCCACCACATATGAGAATTTATTTTCACGGCCTAGACAGTCCATCAAATGCCTTGGAGAGGAGGTGGACCCCACATATGTGGGTCCACATGAACTCCAGGTTAAACATATTTTCGGCACAGAACTGAGTCTATTTTGTGATTGCATGGGGTCCATCCCTGGTGAAGGAAAAAGAGAATTTGGTAACCTTATATATGGTCTTTACAAATTATAAGGCAGACCTCATTGGTTGGGTGTGTATAATTTACGGTGATGGCCTAAACATGGGTACTTGGAGAAACTATGCAGGAAACACAGTGCAAAATTAGTTTTGGCCCAAGTTTGAGTACGTCCCATGATCACGAGAGACCACCTTTCAGCGTGCCGTTAGGTGCCCTTGGTATTCTTATATATGGACTTCAGAAGATATAAGATGGAACCAGCTAGTTATGTACACGTAATATTTGGTGTAGGACCAAACATAGGTATTTTAATTTTCTGCACGACCCACTGCCCCATCATGTGAGGTCTGACTTAGCCCAAAATATTATTTATCTATTTATTGGTATAGGTTAAAGGTTTCAAGTGGTTTACTACTCATATCTTCTGTGTGGGGTTCATTATAGAGGTCTAAAGTTAGTACAAAATACAAAAATAATCAGACAGTTTTCAGTAATGGGGTCTGTCACAACTTAGGGCCCACTTTCCAAACACTTGGGGATCATTCTTGACAAAAAGGTGGAACATCCCAGCTCACTTGTATAAGGATTAAACATCCTCCAAAGTGGGAACCTTAAATAAAAAGTGTGTGGCCCACCACAAGGTGTCAAAGAGGCCTACATGCAATACAGTTAAGTATTTAAAAAAAATTTCAATAAATAGAAAATGTGCAAATGAAATGAAATAGATAAAATGGCAAGTAGGGCCCACACGCTAGTGAAGCATAAATAAGAGACACATCAATACACACGACTGTCCAGATTGAATGAACTAATAAAGTACATAAATAAAAAATGGTCCCACTACCAAGTAGGTCCACAATAAGAGGATGAATGTTGTGGATAACATACATACAATATACAAGTAGCACATGAAATGTCTTGATCAAGTCTCTGTGATCAGATTCTCTATTGAAAAATCCGAGCCAATGGATGGTATGGGAATATATCATTTAGGTGGTCTATAGGTTTCTAACCATACAGAGCCTTAGATCCATCTGGACCACACATAATAATTCAAAGTTTATCCTTACGAAAGTATCTATCAGTCCAGAATTTCCTAAATTCTATCATGAAAGAATCTGACCATAGGGACTATACATGTGATTATTAACTATCTTAAGTATGTTAAGAAAAAATCTAAAATACATCTGACCATTGGAATCACAGATTTGGCTCACACAATATGTAGTCACAACAAGCTCTCAGATACATTTTTGTACAAGGCTAAGATCTCAGCCATCTGAAGGTATATTATATACTGTTGGAAAGCTACTTCGATTTTCTACGAAGCCAATGGAATATATCTTTCTATTGGATTTAATAAAGGGACAAAAAATGGATCATTTTTTTAGCAAATCGGAACCCTCTGTGTACTGCTAGACAGCAACCAAGAAAGTTAATGCCACAAATGATTGGACCGTTAGATGGCTACGAAAGTTGTCCCAGAGTTAGCTCATATTGTGGTTCATATTATTCACAAGTTTCAACTAAGATCTTATCATGTTTGATTTTATAAGAGTTTTTCAAGTTGTTGTCCAGATACAAAAACGAGATTACATGTGAAGGGTGTGGATATAATGTTCATCATGGTAGACCATAATGATGGGGGCCACCTTACTGACCACTATGGACAGCTCCACACCAGTGGGCCCCACACATATCAAGAAATAAAAAAAAAATGAAGAAAGAGGAGGATGAGGAGGATGGAAGGAGGGGTGTAGACTCCCTTCAAATGGATGGATGGCTTGATGATGATGTGTGGTTCACTCCCTTTAGGTTTGATGATGGGACACACCTTGGCCCTACTCTCTCTCTCACTCTCTCTTAAAATATCAAAAAAAAATTTAGTATATCAAAAGTATGAATGTAAGAGAGCTCTTACTCTTATATAGAGAATTAGGGGTTAAGGTGGCAAGATGATATGACAAGTTTATGATGTCTTATTGATGCTAAAAGTGAGGTGGAAGGTGGTGTATGGGATAGGTAGTGGATGGATGAGGTGGATGGTGCTAAGCATGTATTGGCCAAGGTGGAAGAAATCTAAACATGCATTGGCTAATTGATGGATAAGGATTGTGGGTTGTAGGTGATGCATGGTGGATGATGAAGTAGAGTGTTGCAATTGGTTATTTGAAGTGATGTGACACGAAACAAGACATGCATTGAATGCATATGTAGGATGAGATGAACATGGGCTATGATTAGTTTCTAAAGCATAGAGAGAGGACTAATGATGAATTTTGGGGTAGAATTCAATTTTATTTTATAGTGCATTGTCTTATATGTGCTATCTCTTTATTTGTCATGTAGTAATTGGCTTATCTTGTGATAATTCATATGTTCTAAAAGTGGGCTTTAAGCCCACATGGGCTCAAGTCCAATGGGCCTGGCACAATAAAGGTTGCTTATGTTACACGATACACAATTTTGATTGTGGATTCGATGGGTCGTATCCCACTAACGGAGTGTTGGATTGACACAGTTTTCACTATGGCGATGACGCGGTCTAAATGACAGAGGTATCAAGGTCATCTGGGAAAATTCACTCAGGTGGGGTTGTTGGGTGCACTAGGGTGCAGTGTATGATCTATCAATAATGTAGGTTGGGACATGTGTGTGCATGAACAGTGTGACAAAGGACAGGGATCCTACATCTCATCCGTAGCCATGATGAGATGGGCGCCTTGTTCCATGGGGCACGTGAGAGTTGTAATTGTTCACACCAATAAGAAGCACCATATTTTAATTTAAACGCTACTAATTTCATATTTTATGCTCTAGCACGTCCGTGTAATCAAAATATATTTCTATTTCAGCTAGCCAGTTGAGAAAATCTTCTATGCATAATAAAAAGTTAAAACTAAGAAGTTCGACCTTACCTTGATTGTCTCTTTCAGCACGATCTAGATGATCGCCTCCATAAATTGGTCATCAACCAAAGCCTTCATCAAAGTTCTCATCGCTAGAACTCGAATCATCTGGTGTAGCCTTACGATTCACCACTGGTAGTGCTCTACGGAAATCAGGTTGTGTCATACAACAACCATTGGCGGTGGAGCATCGCCTTGAGCTCAGGGCAGAATCAACATATTCGCAAGACGGTCAAGGATTGCCTACAGACCATGCATGGTTAACCGACTCTCCCAGTGGAAAGTTTTCATTCTTTCCAAAAGATAACGTACCCCTGGATCACCATCCACAGGATTTTGATACATACCTTCGTTGTTTGCCATCAGTCCGACGGTAGTCCTCACTTTGATACCAAATGATATAGGGATGAACGTAATGAGGTCGATCACCGTCTTCTTTAAAGATAATTACTTTGAATTCACTAATCTTCTTTAAACTCCTCACAAAGACTTCTTGAATCCGAGAAAAAAAAAAAAAAAAAAAAGCAAGAAAATAGAAATAGTACTCTACAAAATTTGTAAATTGATTGATGAATTGATTAAATGAGTTTAAAACCCTTTAAATATGGATACTAAGCCATGGAAGAAGTTTCGGAATTAAACTACAGCTAAAACTCCTAGAAATTGTGATTTACTATAAATAGTAAACTTACTATTTATAGACCGTCGTGATTCCTACTAGTGTGCATGGTTTTCGGCCAAAAATAGTAAGTGTCCTATTTGGTGACACCATAATGTTCCCTAACTTTTCTACGAACTTTTCGTTTTGGGTGCAACTCCTACAGCCTAACGGATGAAGAATTATAATCAAACTAAAACTTACTATAAATAGTAAAAATGGAATTAAAACAGGGATTCGTTCATTGATCTGGTGGTATTTGGCATGTGCAGCGCAACGTAGCGGGGTGGGGTGGCTAAAGTAGCTCGTCCTACCCCAAAATCATATTTGGTACGTCGGAAAGCTCATTCCGGTGTGCGAGATACGTCCATTTGAAGCTCTGATGGTCCGGATCACCTCCGCATCCGATCGGGCTTTTTCTGGTCCATCTGAGCCATGAAACTGCCGGCTACCCGCTCTACACCAATAAAAGGTTTTTTTTTTAAGTCTTTTTGAACTGTTTGGCCATTTTCATTTTCCAAAAAATAAAAATAAAAATCTCAGATACCTCGTGCCTAAACATGCCTATGGAGTTCTCATATTCCCATGCTATTTGTATAGCAAAGACCACATGCACCTGTGCACGATCCAATCTAGCGCAAATATGCTAGATCCAAGCCGCCAGCTAGATTGCACCCATTGCGTAGTGTCTCGGCCCACACAATAAGGCTGCTTTAGGAATTGGATTATTTACACAATACCGATGAACTACTGAATGAAGTTCCTCCCAAGTATGCAAATGTTTTATTCAAATGTGACACCCCAGATTATTGAACCTGTCTTATATATTTTGGGCCGGGGCACCTAAGCCGTGGGATCCACCAAATGAACAGTTCGGTTGTTCACTGCTCTATACCATTTGGCATGTCCGCAGGAATGTAAATATACACATTTGATTGCTTCACAACAATCAAACCATCCAAATCGTTAACTCTGGATGGAGCCCTAGTTAGTAGATGGATCAGATCACACACAAGCGTACAACATCTGAGTGGTGGGGTGTGTGGCGTGATTAATATATGGCCTTATCTGACATAGGCTATAGGCTAATTCCGATTAGTACCCATGCTGCCGAAGACGAGATATATTTTGTCATTACAACTGTAATCTTTATGAAATGACCATATCCAGGCTATACCAACCGAAACAAACATACGCCAAACGGACTCAAAGCCATGTACGACATTCAGAGCTGAGAAAGCAGGTTGAACATAGTGTGGCGTGGTTTGTACACTGCCTTCAAAGGCTGGGCCTTAGGCATGGTGAGCCCAGGCCCTTCAATCATGTCTATCTTCTCCTCTCCCACTCGTTCCCACTCAAAGCATTGGATCAAGGTCCCCAATGCCAGGCCAACCATCCGCACCGCGAGGCTTGCACCCGGACACGCCCGCCTTCCATGCCCAAATGGGATCAACTTCAAGCCTTCCTTTGCTATTTCTGCGCCTTGAAACCGCTCTGGCTTGAAATCGGTGGGGTCTTCCCATAGCTCAGGATCTCTGTGAATAGCCCACACATTGACCAATAGCATCGTGCCATGTGCCACATTGAAACCTCCTACAATGGACTCTTCAGATGACTCATGAGGCCCTAGAAGTGGGGCCACCGGATACAATCGGAAAGTCTCGTTGATGATGCAATGGAGATACGGAAGCTTACCGAGATCCGATTCGTCTAACAAACGAGGTCCGACATGCATGTCCAGCTCAACTTTAGCTTTCTCCAGCACATCTGGATGATTCAGTAGAAGTGACATGGCCCATTCCGTGGTTAGAGCTGACGTGTCCGTTCCGGCAGCTAGTAGTGCCTGATCACACGCATTCAAATGTTGGTGTCACACACAAGAATCAAATTTTTGTATGGTAGCATTTGGATTCAGTTTACCAGTGGGGCCCACATGGCTGAGTCATCTAACCACTGACATTTGGGCTCCACTTTGGATAGTCGTCCATGCACCAACACCCAGATGGAAATTTTCTTAACCATCCATAGGTGTCCAAACGAATAGATGGTTACCAAAGAGCATACAACATTGGTTCATATTCAACAGAAAAAGGAAAATATTCTGTATACATAATCTTCCAATCAAGGAAGTTTTCCAAGTATTTTGAAATACTTGTGTAATGTATTCATTTCAAGTGTTTGTGTATGTATGGTCAGTTCGCACCACCTTAACTATTGCTCTTCTAATCTTCTTATTTCTACAGCTGAGATCTTTCTGGTAGAAAGTTTGAGCAGATGTATCAAGAGAAATGCTCATGTCTAGCTAGGTGGAAGTTAAATTACTATCCAACCAGTGGAAAGCTCCAACTTGTCATGTGTGTGTGACATCCAATCTGTCCAATGGCATTTCCCCACCTCTAGAACACTTGAGACCTATTTGGAATGAAGGTAAATTAGAAGTAGTCAAATTACTGTGATAAGATGTTTGCACTTGTATGGGAAGATGTTGTAGAAAATTATTTACCTTTTCATTCAAATTATGCCAATAAGATGTTTATACTATGAAATGATGGAAAGAGCTTATACTATAAAGTGATGGAAAGAGTTTACTTCTAATGTGACATCTTAAATGATAATCTTAGAGGGGAATTTGAGGAAAAGCACTTTTCAATACTTCTCTATTGCAAAACAAACAGATGCAAAGAATTTGCTTCCATGAGTATTGATGTCAGCTACTTCCTACTTGTATTATATTTTTGATTTCCATTGCATTTCTCTAGTTTACCTTTCCAGACAGGTCCTTAAAAATGCATAAATTAAATATAAAAACTTCTTAACATACATTAAAGAATGAAATTAGAATCTTCAATGAATTTTACTAAGCCCACAAGTGTATACAAGTAAACTAATTCACACGCCACAACCTATGCCAACGTTGCAGTGTTGAAATATCCAAGCCATCCATCATGTTGGACGTCATAATATAGATGCTATTGTCCAAAGATAAAGGTGGTCCACTCACTAGGTTTGTTGTTATATTAAAAATAACTGGACCGGTTAGAAAACATTAGCCAGTTTTTTATTCATAATAGTACACTTATTCAATTATTTGTGGCCACCTGACTAATGTACTGATCTGATTCTTAAGATCGGAATCTACATCTTTTCTATTTTTCTCATTGTTATTATTATTATTTTTTTTCTTTTTTGTGATAATGAGGGAGAGACCTGTTTGCAACTACTCATAACTTTCTAAAGGAAGAGTGTTGGCTTGTGGTTGCAACAGCCGTTCATTGTGGGGCTCACTGTGTTTTGTTTCTATCAAGTGTGCCCACTCATGCTCAACGTAAATCTTGCTAGCTAAAGAATGGATTGAGAGAGAGAGAGAGAGATAGAAATCGCATCTAAAACCTCTAAATTAACACGGTGTTATAACTAACTCAGTTTTAGACTATGTTAGTGTCCTATGTGTTGGGGGCCTTGCACAAAACCTTAGGATCTAGCCTCCCAAAACAAACCTGAATTATGGAATAATAATGCAATGAAACAAATCAAAGCATAAACACACCACACAAGAGATTTTTACGTGGAAACCTTCAAAGAGGTAAAAACCACGGGATCTCGTCCAGATCAACAATCCACTATGAAGTAGAACGTTACAACCTTCTTTACTCACGTAGGAGTGGATAAACAATTAGAAAGTAAAAGAAAAACGGAGAGATCTCACCGATTACGAGGACGTAGAAGCGTTGAGATATAAACTGCACGGTAGATAACTTCCACAAGCATAACCTCCCTTCTACAAGCTTCTTCTCTCTCTTTCTCTTTTTCTCTCACACCTTTGAAAGCCTTAAACCCTTTAGGAAATCCTCTTATGTTTTTTCTTACCCTAGAAAAGTCCTAGAGACTCCTTTTTATAGTTTTAGGAAACTCCTTTCTGCATCCCAATTCCGAAAGGACTTGCGACACGAAATCCGCGCAAAATCGCGGAACGAATGTGCGTAACCTCGACTGGTCGTACCAAGTCCACGACCGATCGAGCGCCACCCACGACCGGTCAAGCACCTCCCACGACCGGTCGAGCACCCCGGAGAAAAATAGCCCAAAGTCGCTGGACTTTGAGTCGAGTCACGGCTCAACTCCAAAGACTAGTCGAGACCAGCCCTCAACCGGTTGAGCAGGGCCGGGACAAAAATCTCATAAATCTCTCCCTTTTTGTCCCAGGAGATTCACCTTCTTTAAGCCAGTCTGGTTTCTACAAACCTCAAATTTGCCCTTGAGCAAAGCCTTGGTCATCATGTCTGACCCATTATCGTCCGTGTGGACCTTCTCAAGCCGTAACACCTTCTGTTCCAAAGTATCCCTGATCCAGTGATACCGAATCTCTATGTGCTTCGACTTGGAATGCTAACTTGGATTCTTGCTCAGTGTATAGCACTCTTACTATCGCAATAGACCGCGTGCTCCTCCTGCTTCAGATTAAGTTCCTGTAGGAACCTCTTCATCCAAAGCATCTCTTTACATGCCTCTGTGACTGCAATGTACTTGGCTTCTGTCGTCGATAATGCTACGACCTTCTGTAGCTTGCTTTGCCAAGAAACCGTTCCCCCTACAAATGTGAACATGAACCCCGATGTAGACTTCCTGGAGTCTATGTCGCCTGCCATATCTGCATCTGTGTAGCCCTCTAACACAGGTTTAACATCACCATAGCATAGGCTCAACCTGAATGAGCCTCTTAAATACCACAGTATCCATTTCACCGCTGCCCAATGTTCTTTGTCAAGATTGGCAAAATACCGGCTGACAACACCAACCGCATATGCTATGTCTAGGTGTATACACACCATAGCATATATTAAACTTCTTACAGCTAACACGTAAGGTATCTTCTACATCTCTTCCACCTCTACCTTCATCTTGGGACACTGCCTGTCGCTCAATCTGAAGTGATCATCCAGTGGAGTACTGACCGGCTTCGCTGCATTCATATTGAACCGCTCTAGGACTTTCTCAATATACCGCTCTTGTGACAACCAAAGCTTCCTGCTGTTTCTATCACGGGTTATCTCCATTCTTAAGATTTTTTTAGCCGGGCCCAAGTCTTTCATCGCAAACGACTTTCCTAATTCCTGTTTCAGCCTGTCGATCTTCTTGATATCTTTTCTCATGATGAGCATGTCATCAACGTATAATAGCAGAACTAAGAAATCACCATCTGAGAACTTGCACGTGAACACATAGTAGTCCAACTCCATTCTATCATACCTATGCTGTAACATGAACGAATCGAACTTCTTGTACCATTGTCGTGGAGCTTGTTTCAGCCCATACAAGCTCTTCTTCAGCCTACACACCATATGCTCCTTGCCCTTGACTTCGAACCCCTCTGGTTGGTGCATGTAGATCTCTTCTTCCAGGTCACCATGGAGAAAGGCAGTTTTAACATCTAACTACTCTATCTCCAGATCCATGCTAGCCGCCAACCCAAGCAACACCCGTATGGATGTCATCTTCACCACTAGTGAGAATATCTCCTCAAAGTTTATGCATTTTCTTTGACCAAACCCTTTCACCACAAGTCTGGCCTTAAACCTTGTCTGTGAATTCTTCTGCTCAATCTCCTTTCTGAACACCTACTTGTTGCTCAGAGCTTTCTTGCCCTTAGGCAGTTTCACCATATCATAGGTGTGGTTCTTATGAAAGGATTTCATCTCCTCTTGCATAGCTTTCAACCACTCCCCCTTATGCTCGTCGGCTAGGGCTTCAGAATAATCTTCTGGCTCTCCCCCATCAATCAGCATAATGTACTCATGCGGCGAGTACCTCTTGGACGGCTATCTGTCCCTAGATGACCTCCTCACCTGTGGCTCAACAGGTAGATCAAGTGGGGGCTGCTCCCCTGGTCCATCTTCGGAAGGAACTCCCTCGTCCTCTACACCTTACTGTACTCCCTCGTCATCAGGCACCACGGGAGGAATAATAGGATCTATGTCCTCTAGCTCACCTAAACTAGGTTGGTTCTTCTCTGGCTTACCAATGTCTCTTATACACTGATCTTCAAAGAAAATCACATCTCTGCTCCTGACGAGCTTCTTCTCGGTCGGATCCTACAATCTATAACTGAACTTTTCATCACCGTACCCTAAGAACACACAGTCTGATCTTCATATCGAGCTTGGACCTCTCGTCCTTTTGTACGTAAACGGATGCTCTGCATTAAACACCCTGAGATGACTATACAATGGATCATGTCCAGTCCACACCTTCTCACGTACTTCTCCATTCAACGGGGCTGATGGAGACCTGTTTATCAAATACACCGCCGTATGCATTGCTTCTACCTAGAATGTCTTGGGCAATTTCGTATAAGATAACATGCATCTGATTCTCTCAATAATGGTACGATTCATTTGCTCAGCTACACCATTATGCTGGGGGATCTTAGGAACCGTCTGTTCATGCCGTATACCCAAGGACTTGCAGTACTCATGAAAGTCACCAATGTATTCACCACCATTGTCAGTGCGGATGCATTTCAATGATTTACATGTCTCTCTCTCGACCATAACATGAAATAATTTAAACACACCAAAGACCTCGTCCTTGGATTTCAAAGCATAAACTCAAACCCTCTTAGATGCACCATCTATAAAAGTAACAAAATACAATGCCCCACCCAAGGTTTTTGTCCTCATAGGACCACAAACATCAGAGTAAACTAAATCTAATGCATGCACTTTATTAACATGAGAAACAGTTATAATAAATGGGACTCTATGTTGTTTCCCTGATAAACAATCAAGACAGGTTTTGAGAGGTATACCTGTCACGTCTGGAAAGAGCTGCTTTCTCGCTAGCAACTGAAGCCCTTTTTCACTCATGTGGCCTAGACGCCTATGCCACATGTCAATAATTGAATCTTTCACTGCATTCAACCCACCCTTGCACACACTGACACTTGCCTTGTAAAGGGTGCAACACTTCTTTCCTCTAGCTGTGATCAACGAACCCTTGATGAGTTTCCAGCGCCCATCAGCAAACTGGCTTTCATAGCCATCATCATCCAACCTTCTCGTCGACATCAAGTTGAGGCGAAGGTCTGGGATATGCCTCACATCCCTGAGAACCAATGTGCAGCTCACATCGGTCTTTATACAAATATCACCGACCCCTACGATCTTCGATACGCCAGAATTCTCCATCTTCACGGTCCCATAGTCACCTGACTTATAGCTTATGAAGAAATCTCTACGTGGAGTCGCATGAAAAGAAGCTCCTGAGTCTATCACCCAGTCAGTGTCCTGACTCGTAGCCGTAAAAAATACATCGTGATCTGCTGAAAGAATAACTACAACATCGCCATCTGAGACGACCGCAGTAGAATCTGATTCATTTTTCTTCTCCTTTCCTTTTCCTTTCTTGTCGTTTTTCTTACCACGACATTCATGCTTATAGTGGCCCTTCTTGCCACAATTCCAGCAATCAACATCTTTCTTGTTAGTCGACTTGCCTCTTGATTTATCTCGGGCCTTCCCACCCTTCATGTTCTTTCCTCTCCCCCATTCTTGTGTCACAAGATCCTCTTATTGAGTGGACCCCTGAGACTTCCTCCTTGTCTCCTCATTGAAGAGACAACTGGTAACCTGTTCCATGGATATCTTTCCGTCTGACACGGAGTTACTTAGAGACACCACTAATGTCTCCCAACTGTCAGGCCATGAACTAAGCAATAGCAAAGCCTGCAATTCATCATCCAGGACCATCTTCATAGAGGAGAGTTGGTTCACTATATTGCTGACCTCATTCATGTGCTCGGCCACAGAACCACCATCCTTGAACTTGAGATTCACAAGTCACCTTATCTAGAAAAATCTTATTACCGGCTGTCTTCCTCTCATACAGCCCTTCTAATTTCAGCCATAGGCTAGCGGCTGAGGTCTCCGTAGACACATGGTGGAACACAGAATCATCCACCCATTGTCTAATAAACCTCACTGCCTTTCTGTCCATCTTCTTCCAATCATCATCAGACATATCCTTGGATTTTGCTGATATGCCTAAAATTGGAGAATATAGGTCCTTGCAATAAAGCAAGTCCTTCATCTTAGCCTTCCATTTGATCCAGTTAAAACCATTGAGGCTGATCATCCTTGATAAGCCACCTTCCATAATTCAAAAATCAATCCTACCCGTTCAATGAACTTGGCTCTAATACCACTTTGTTGGGGGCCTTGCACAAAACCTTAGGATCTAGCCTCCTGAAACAAACCAGAATTATGGAAGAATAATGAATTGAATAAAATCAAAGCATAAACACACAACACAAGAAATTTTTACGTGGAAAACCCTCAAAGAGGTAAAAACCACAGGACCTCATCCAGATCAACAATCCACTATGAAGTAGAACGTTACAACCTTCTTCACTCACGCAGGAGTGGATAAACAATAAGAGAATAAAAGAAAAACGGAGAGATCTCACCGATTACGAGGACGTAAAAGCGCTGAGATATAAACTGTGCCTCCCTTCTACAAGCTTCCTCTCTCTCTTTCTCTTTTTCTCTCACACCTTTGAAAGCCCTAAACCCTTTAGGAAATCCTCTTGTGCTTTTTCTTACCCTAGAAAAGTCCTAGAGACCCATTTTTATAGTTTTAGGAAACTCTTTTCCGCATCTCAGTTGCAAAAGGACTTGCGACACGAAATCCACGCAAAATCGCGGAACGAATCTGCGTAACCTTGACTGGTAGTACCAAGTCCACGACCGGTCGAGCACCACCCACGACCGATCGAGCACTTCCCACGACCGGTGGAGCACCCCGGAGAAAAATAGCCCAAAGTCGGTGGACTTTGAGTCGAGTCACGGCTCGACTTCAACGACTGGTCGAGACCAGCCCTCGACCAGTCAAGCAGGGCTCACGATCGATTGAGCACAGGACAAAAATCCCATCATTATGTATCACTTCTTCTTCTTCTTCTTCTTTTTCTATAAGAAAGAAATTTCATTAAAGAGAAGGGATTATACAATAGCCAATTCGGACTGGCCAAGAGGAAGAAAAATAGACCCCTAGCTACCTATCATATACCCGTTAATCATTGTTTGAATTATCCCCAATATTATCAAAATATCCTAGATATTATCATTATCTCCAGCTTGGAGATACCGATAACACTGGTAGCGATATCGATAACACCAGTAGTATCAAAATTTCAGGTATCAACAATGTATAGCTAAGTATCACCAACGTATTAATATTGCCAATATTTTTAATTGTGTAAACTCCAAGTGTTGTGTGTATTGAATAGATCGAAATATCGGCAACGTATTTCAACTGTTGAGTTAACTCGGACTCGAACTCCCTATTCCAAGGTCCCATGTGAATTATTGAGTTGACTCAGACTAGAACTCGGACCCCATTTGATTAGACATACAAGCATTACCGTCGTTTAGTAGTTTTCCCACGGTTTTTGGCCGTCAAGTTACCGTGTTTTTTGGTAGTGAAGGCGGAATTGAAAGTGCGAGGTGGGCGCAAGTCACCTCCAACTCAGCCCACAGAAGTATTCCCAGTGAAGAGCAAACCAGCTAAAATCATGTGTGACCACGCATCAGGACGTGGTCAGGTGATCTCAACATCTGTCCCACCACATGACGATCCAGGCCGTTTACCCAGTCCAATTCGACTAGTTTTGAGTTGACTCAGACTCAGTACTCACTGAACGGTTCGATACCATGAGTCACCTCCAGTCACCATGAATTGAGGAGTTGGACCTATGCATTCCCGACTCGAACTCCACTGGAGACCGAAGGGCCAATCCGAGTCTAAAAGCATGCACGGGTCACAAATCTCAAAAATCACTGAGTCCATACAAATGCGAGTGTGAAATTCACACTTACATGGACGGAGAGGTCTCCAACAAGTGAGGGCCTTCCCACATAGCCCGTGGAGGGACGTCAGATTAACGAACGGTCTGGATCACTAAGTATGGAGACAAACGGAATTTTTGTTGAGAGAGATGCGAGTATTACCGATAGCAACCCTTTGATGATCTGATCAGTGTAGTACTCAGGCTCTGTTTCTTGCAACGACAGCAGAACATCTATGAACGTCTTCTTCTTCTTCTTCTTTTCCTCATCAATTTCTACTTCCATTGAGGAAGAGAAATCGACCTTCTTCTTCTTCCTTTGATGCTCGTTGATCAGAGCCTGAAATAACTCATTTCTATCTTTAGCCATTCTCACCATCCTCTTCTCCACCCCTCCCAAATCCATCCAACCCAAAAATGGCACGAAATCCCCAAAATTCGACGCTTCGCTCAACACCAGCGCTTCCTTCACAATCTCCCGAAACCACTTCGCCTCCTTCAAATCAACCACATTATCCCCGTAATACCGCTTCCCAGCTATCATCCCCATCATCACATTGAAAGTCAGCTCCGAGAATTTCGACTTCAATTCCACCACTGATTTCCCCGATTCCGAATCCTGGAACAGGTCTTTTACCAGGGACCGGACCTCCTGGATTCGGACGGCAGAGAACATCTGGATGCGATTCGAGGAGAGGATCTCGACGGTGGCGATGCGGCGGAGGTTGCGCCAGTGGGGGCCGTAGGAGGCAAACACAATGGAGGAGTAGTTGTAACCGATGTGCTTGCCGGCAAGGAGGCGGGGGCGGTTGGCGAAGATGATATCGTTCTTGGAGAGGCATTCCTCAGCCAAGGACGGGGAGGAGATGAGGAGGACGGGGCGGGAGCCGAAACGAAGGGAGAGGATGGGGCCGTAGCGGTTTGAGAGGGTTGAGAGAGAGCGGTGGAGGGGTTTCTTGAGGAGATGGAGATGGCCGAGGATGGGGAGGGAAGGAGGTGATGGTGGAAGGTTCTTGTGACTCTGGAGTAAGCGCTTTGAAATTGAGAAGAACAGGAAGAAGAAAATGAGAGCTAATATTGATAAGAAGATATCCATTTTTTATTTTTTTTTATTTTTGGAGTGAAGAGACAGTAAGGCTGGTCTTTATAGCAGATACTATGGACTCGGATTGCGTGACGAGGAAAAGCATGGGAGAAATCGGATTGCGTGACGTGGAAAAGCATGGGAGAAATCGGATTTCGTACCATTAACCGACGCGGATTAGCTACTCGCTAACGTCACCAAGTTCTCTGAGCCCCGTATGATTACGCGTTTTATCAACGCCGCCCATCCATTGAGGGCGTGTTTGGACGGGCACGATAGTATTAGGGTGGATTGTATGCTTTTCAAGATGGTGTCAGCGGATTACATGCAATCCTATTAGATTGTTGTATCCAGCGGGCCAAGTATGGCGTGTTTGGTCGGGCGGATGGCAATCCAAATTGTATACGGTGATTGTGTTTGGACGGACTGCTGGTCGGTGCTCCGTGGGACCCACCACAATGTATGTCTCATCCATGCCATCTATCTAATTTAACATATCATTTTATGATCTGACAACAAAAATAAGTTATATCTCAATCTTAAATGGACCACATTACAGGAAACATTATTGAATGGGCGTCGACCTTGAAAAAACAATTTGGGGCAAAAAGTTTTGGATCAAGCTCATTTTTGTATTTTTCACTTCATCTAGGGCTGTACGACCTAATCAACCTATTGGATGTCAAAAAAACAGTACAGCGGACCTTACAAGGATTTAAATGATGGATGTCCAATCAATATTATTTTCATGTGGTGTGGTCCAACTGAACTGCGTATACCTCTCATTTTTTAGATTAAGCCATAAAATGATATGTAAAAATGGATGAACGAAAAGGATGAAACACATAAGTCATAGTTTCCAAAAAAACTCCTATTCAGCATTGAATCCTACAAGATTGCACCGTACGCCCAATAACCCCGATAATCCAGTGTCCAAGTCCCTCACAATCCAGCGGATTTTTATCCAGCTGCAAATCCACCGCCCGTCCAAACAAACAATTGCTCGGACGTTGTGGAATTCGAGTACCCAATCCAACTTAATACGGGCTACTCCAACGAACGCTGCCCGTCTAAACACGCCCTTAGGGCCCGTTTGGCCAGGCGGATAGGAAAGGATTGGATGGTATTGGAAGGGATTGGAAGTTAAATCCCGGGATTGCCCGGTCGTGCCAAACAGACTGGGTGATCTGATCCCGGGATATATCAATCCCATGGATCTTAAGACAATCCACAGACAACACCATCATTACCTTCAAATCACATCCAATCCATCGTAATCCGTTCAAATTTGCCTAGGACGTGTTTGGTTCGAGGGATTGGAAGGGATGGGAAGGTTTAATCCCAGGATTGGCCGGGCGTGCCAAACAGACTCGATATAGCAATCTCGGGATATAGCAATCCCATGAATCTTGAGACAATCCACTGACAACACCGTCATTGCCTTGAAATCCATGCCATCCACCCTAATACCATTCAATCCCTTCCAATCCACCCGTCCAAACGGGCCCTTAGAAAGATCATTTTAGTGCATGAGACAGAACGAGGCAGATCCGAAGCTCTACTGGACCCCACCACAGAAAATATTGGAGAATAATTAGGGGTTGATCCCAAAACTGAAGCATATTAAAAAATCAAGTGGGTCGCATCACAAGAAAGTGGGAATAATGATTTCCACCGTTGAAACCTTCTTAGAGCCTACGGTACGTTGTTTGTTTTTCATCCAAACTGTTCATAAGATCACGCCGACACAAATATTAACTTGATCCAAAACATCTTAGCCCTTTTATTTTATTTTTCCCATGGCATGGTTCCCTCAAGAGTTTGGATATGCTTCATTTTTAAACTCAAGAGCTAAAATCATCTGGTAAGATGGATGGCCGAATTTAATAAAATACATAAATCATAAATTATCTGATAAGATGGTTTGGCAAATTTAATAAAATACATAAACCATGGTGGCCCCATAGGGTTTACTCAACCTATTCAGTAGGCAAGAGGTCGGTATTCGATGGAAGCATATTGCTTAAGACCCAGGCATCCATCTGTTTTGCAAGGCTACAATGAGATAGAAATCTAAAACTAAGGTTGATCCAAAACTCATGTGACCCATGCCACATGAAATGAAAGTAGAGATAGAACGCCTGAGGTGATAAAAGTTTTGCATAAGATGATATTTGTGCCTACATATAAATTACATCCTCGTCAATTCCAAGAAAGTTTCAAGGGTGAATGTTTCTATTCCCTCTGTTGCTTTCAAAACAATGGACCGAGTGGATGTGTCTTGTACATCTCTAAGGGCCTCACATAATTCCAAGCAAAAGTATATCTTTATGTATGGGTCACCGGGATGTAGAGCAGGTCGCAGACAGTTTGATGGTTAAGATGGACCAGCAAAGGCCCTATCAAAGGTGAAAGTGATCCGGATTGTCAGAAGCTTAAAATGGGCTTATCTTGTAAACCGGAATGAGTTATCCAACATGCCATATATGATTTTGGGGTAGGACAAGCTACTTTAGCCACCCAACCCACTATGTTGAATTGCGCACGCCGAATTTGCAAAATTTCATCACATCGATGATTGAATTTCAATTTTAATTTTGGTTTTATTATTTATAATAGGTTTTAGTTTATTATAACTCTTCATCCATTGGGCTTTAGGAGTTGCGTCCAACATAAAAAGTTCTTAGAATAATTAGGAGAATCACATGGTTGAGCCAAATAGGACACTTACTATTTTGGCCAAAAATCATGATGACTAGTAGAAATCACAACCGTCCATAAATAGTAAGTTTACTATTTATAGTAAGTCACAATTTTTAGGAGTTTCAATTTATGATTTTGAAACTTCTTCCTAGGGTTTATGTTACCATTTAAGAGGTTGTGACCTCATTTTTAATCATCAATCAATTTATTACGAATTTCTAAAATTATTTCTATTTTCTTATTTCCCTCATGGATTTAAGGTATCTCTGTGAGGAGTCCAGAGAAGTTCTATGGATTCGGAATAGTTATCCCCTAATGAAGACAATGCTTGACCTCATCATGTCCATCCCTACATCAGTTTAGTATCAAAGTGAGACTTTCTTCTCGGATCGATAGCTTCTAAGGACGGCTTCTAAGGATGGGTCAGACAATAATCCCATGGACAGTGTTCCAGAGAATTTACCTTTAACGATGACAGCATTCGAAACAGCGTAACGAGAGAATCGGCAAGTCGTGCAAGCGCTGCAGGCTGCCATCGACCGCATGATGGAGACCATAGGGAAACTCCGTGTTTATGGTGGTGATTCGCCGCCAGCAGGTGCTGGAACTCGTAATCACCCTAATCGCAGGATGGTGCCAGCGATGCATTCAATGATCATTACTGAGGAAGGGGGATCCAGAGACGAGGAGGTCGACGACGTGGCCCTCCAATATCCCGAACAAGGTAGTGATCGAGTGGATTAGACATTGAGAGTTCAAGATGATGGTCGATATTTTTAGCTTCAATGACCAAGTTCATATTGAAGATTTTTTCGATTGACTTTCTGAAGTTGAGTGATTCTTCGACTATATGGACATCCTTGAAGCAAAGAAGGTCAAGCGTATGGCATACAAGTTGAAGGGCGGAGTTTCAACTTAGTGGGAACAACTAAAACTTGTATGGACGAGGCAGACGAAAGCACCAATCTGCACATGACAGCGGACGAAGTAGCTGCTACCCGCACGATTCTTCCCTAGCGACTACGATCAGGTATTATTCTAACAATACAAAAATGATCAGTAGGGTAGTCGGTTGGTGAGAGACTACGTAGAAGAAATCTACCGTTTGGCGGTGTGTAGTGATTTGGTCGAGACTGAATTGCAATAAGTCGTCTGATTCAACAGTGGGTTGCGTATGGTAATTAGGATAGGGTCCAGATGTAGTCCATTTGGATGATGAATTATGCAATCAAGCAAGCTACCCAAGAAGAAGCCTAGCTTGAACGTCCCAACACACGGACCTATCCTACCACTAGGGTCACTACGGCAGGTCTGTCCTAGGGAGCTCCAGAGTTTAGAGGAAAATAACCTGTAGGAGCGTGCACTCAACCTCCTATGCTCACGAACCGAGATCAGGAAAGTGGGCAAGTTAGGCCCCAAAGGAGCGTATCGACTGTCGATGGTCCAAGCAAGATTTTGAACCCCTATGGTCAGTCAAGAACCGACCATTGCTATTGTTATGGCCAACCGGGTCACCTATCAAATACGTTTTCGTAGCTACAAGTGGTGAACCTCGTCATCAATGATGGTAGTTCTGAAAACATTGATGAAGGCCCAAATATTGAGGAACTGAAGCACGCCACAAAGGACGAGGCGAATGAAATAGGTTGGGTTCAACAGGATCATGGCGAGTCGCTCATTGTAAGGCGACTATTGTATGCGCCAAAGAAAGATGTACACACACAACGATATAACATCTTCCTAACTAGGTGTACGGTAAATCGAAAAGTCTGTGATGTGATCATCGACAATGGGAGCAACAAGAACATCATTCCTAAGGTCATAGTGGAAATTTTGCAATTAATGACAGAGCATTATCAATCCCTCCCTATATACAATCGATTGGATCAAGAAGGTCAGTGAGACAAAGATAACCGAACAGTGCACCATATAATTTTCAATTGTCAAACATTATAAAGATAAAGTAGTATGCAATGTTGTTGACATGAAAGCATGTCACATACTACTCGGTCAACCATGGCAACATGATCGTGGCGCCACTCATAAAGGGAGAGATAATGTGTATATTTTCATCAAGGACAGCCGAAAAACTATATTAGCCCCTATGGATCTAGAGGAACCACCTGAAACTTATAAAGTGGGGAGCCATTTTCTCTTAACCATACGGGACTTCATGTAGGAATCTAAAAAAAACATGACAGGCCTATACTTTAATTGTAAAGGGAAAAGAACTTGATCCCACTATCATCCCTGAGAAACTAAAACCCTTACTACATTAATTCAAAGAAATTTGGCCTGATGACCTTCCCGATGGAGTACCTCCCATGTGAGATATTCAACACCATATTTGTCACGCCCCGAAATTCACGTACTGAGTGTGCACCCTCAGACATGAGTTACAGACCACGACTCGTACACTTAGTGTACTTAAACCAGTGAGTCACATTATTTACTAAAGGTACAATAAAATCTGAATTCTATGTTCCCATTAACCTCTATCAATACATTCATGTTAACTTGATCTAGTCTCAAACATTTATCACCACACATCAAAAGAAAATAAAAATAAACAAATAAAATAAAATAAATTGAGACTTTTATTTGAGTCATTGGAATCATCAAGTTATTAAAAAAAAATTAATTTAAAGTCATTCTAAAACAGAAATAAAGTAATAATAGGAAACAGATGTCTTATTTAATTATTCTACTGGTCCAATGACGTAAGCTCGTCTTCAGTTAAATACGGCCACTGATCCTGTGGATCATCCACTGGTTTGGCTTCATATTCTTGCTCTTGAATCGTTTATCTGCTTCAATTCCGTCTGTACGGTTTTTTCCATCAATAAACCGTCAGCTGGCCAAGCCCAGTGAGTGAACCCATCATGGTTTGTGCACAGTACAATTAAAATAATACATACAAGTAAAGCATAAAAATCTGAAATACAATGCAAATAATTAAAGCGTATGCTATGAATGATAGTGATGATGCATCAAGTGGGTATAAATAGAAACCGTCCACTTGCTTGAGTTGGATATCGACAACCCGCATCTGCACTTGGCTGGCTTCTACCGTTGGTAGGCATGGGTAACGCCCGCATTCCCCCCATTGGGCAGGCTTCCACTAAAGTGGGCTTTTAGTGGGTACAATGGGCTGTCCCCTAGGTAATCGCACAAGAGTATTAATGATGTCATGCATAAATGTTTGATGCAGCAGTAATCATATCAGCAGTCAAATACATCTCTCCTTATGAGAGGTCTTTCACATGTTCATAATCCAATAATATCTCAGCACTAATCAGTTTATAAACAATTTAATCAAGTCATTCACAACAACAAATTATTTTAATCATATGGAGAGGAAACATGTTGGGATTACTCACCTGATGATTTAAAGAAGAATCCGATGGAGTGGATCAAAAATTACCTATAAATAATCCATATACAGTACACCATAATATTAAAATATATATTAAACTCATAAAATATTTAATTTGTTTTGATTTACTAATTACGGTCTTACATGAGAGTGATACTCAAGTAACATACGTAATAGATAGGGTTCATCATATCTATCTCGGCCCAAAAGACACACTAGATATCTTATAAGATGAACCACCATATGGATGGCTTGGATCTTCTAATAGCATGTCATAATGATACCTAATTTAGCTTATGTATATTTTGTCATAAACATGCATGTAACTTATATAAGTTTTACCGTGCATCACAAGGTAGAGTTACATCATATTATATATATCTAAAACACATTTATTTTTATGTGGGTCCTATTTACAGGGATCTTGATTAACTATATGGTTAACATTGCTATATTGACCATTGAGAAAAATTTCCAATCTAATCTGAAATATGTGGGACTTGTAATAACGTAAACGATTATTGTACAACTACTACTATTTTCTTTCTGTATGGGTCACACACATTTTAGATGTCCTAAATTTACACTCTTAACCCATAATAACCTTTCAAATCAAATGGATGGATTAGATACAATGTATACATCACTGTGAGTCCACAATCTGATAACCCAAGATAGCTTCTAACGTTAAAAGTCGCACTTGGTTTCAACGCTGACAATCAAACTTTATTTTTTTGTACTTATTTATTTATTTAATTTTTTTTGATAGGTCTCATGAAAATCTAAACCATGAATGAGATAGGTAATCTCCTCATAAAAGACGAGCCAAAAAAATCTACTCGAAATAACACTTTTGTGGCCCACAAGAATATTCAAAGGTGCCCATTTAATTTTCACTATTTAAGGCGATGTGATGATCCACATGAGTTTTCTTTCAAATAAAATTTTCAACTCCAAGACTTTTAATTAGTGACAAGATTATTAGACAGTACGGATTTGATACATACATCAAAAAAACTCCGTATATAAGGCCCATAAATTCAGACTAATTTCAGTAACGTAAATAGCCCAATTTCACTTTTACACGCTGGAGTGTTTTTTACACCCACTCTATATTGTTACACTTTTATCATGATAACCCATACCTAATATGTGTGCATAAGATCTATTTCATTCACCACTTTACTAACATAGTTTTAGGACATTAGTAGAAAAATGAAGTAGATTCGTTATTCTGATGGATCATACTGCCATGAATCAACATTGACCGTTCCTCCACTATTAAAACATATGCATTTCTTATTTCAAACCCTCCTAACTTTTTATGTAAGATCCAATTTGTTCATTGGTCCACCCAATTATATTTTAATGGTCAAAATCATTAATATCTCCATCGGAACTCCCTGCGGTCCCGATGGATATTCCAACAATTCCTCGCTCGCTAATGAATTCTATTTTGCATATTGTGGCTTACCAAAACCTTAATTTAGCCTAATTTTTGGAGATTTCTCATATTTTAGTCCTTGGAACCTAATGGACGGAATTGATCAGGCCATATAAGTAAAATAAGTCAAATATGTAATTCAAGTAAAATAAACAAAAAGATTTACGTGTTTCTTTTGATTTCTTGTTACATGCATAAGGCGTTCCACGGTGCATTGTGCATATACACACATATGATATATGTGCACATGCATTGCACCCATGGTAGATCCACACCATCCATCACGTAGACCCAAGACATAATAACATAAATAAATAAAATCTAAATTAAAATACAGTAAGTACTAACCTCTACAAGCCGTCCTTCCACTAATTTCTCTCTCTCTCTCTTTTTTTTTTTAATCGATGAGAAGTGTCCCTCCTTATAAAGAAAACAGAGTCGCTCGAATAAGATAACGATGAGAGAGGCTGTAACAGTTTTAATCTCTTTAAGAAAAATAAAATTTTGAAATTTTGAAATTTAAGAAACCTTAAAATTTTGGAGTTGTTACAATATTGACCTTGTGCTGGGTCCAATTTACCCAATCATTCTCACTATCGGATGAGTCCGAAGGAGTTCAATATTATGCAATAGCAAGTGAAAGAATTGATCCTTAACAGTCTTATCCAAGAAAGCATGCGTCCATGCACCGTACCTGCTCTATTAAGTCCTATGAAAGATGGGAGTTGACGTATATATGTCGACAATCGAGCAATTAATAAGATTACTATTGAGGGTCAAATATTGCATATTAGACCCCAGTTATTACCTGAATTTATGAACATGATACTATTTAATGGCCTATTTTAATCGTGTTTGTGTTGCAAAGTGAATTTAGGAGCCTTGACTGAAAAAGGGTACTAAAAGTATGGATTTAACTCTCAAAAATTACCAAGGCAAGGGAAGGACCCCATGGGACCGAGATTGAAGAATTTACACGCCAGAGATCCGAGAAAATCATGCCACTCACGTTAAACGGGCCTGAAAATTGTCCAGAATGCAAGATCACAAGGTTCCCACTATCTGTTCGGTTCAAAAATTTATATCTAGCAAGAAGACCCTAAATTAAATATACACATAAAATTTCAGCCCTTGGATCCCTGTATAAGTGGCCCAACGAATCGATATGAAGACGGTCTCAGATCAGACCATAAATCATCGATTTGGGGCCCACCTGATGTCTGGATATGCTTCAACCTTGGACTCAACCGGTTAAACCAGATGGGAAGGCGGATGAACGGTGTGGATTCCCAAGAATCATTCCACAGTGGACCCGACCTGGGAAGCACGTGAGTACCCTGCACGTGCTCCCGCTTCACACCGAAACACCAAGGTCACTCAGCACACGCTGACCCGACGCTCAGCCAAGAAAAACGGAAATCCCCGTTTCCTTTGCTTCCGCCGCGAAACCGGACGCACCTTGATCTTGCGAACGGCTGTGGACCACCATCATGGTCCAAAAGGATGATCCAATCCGTCCATAATGTAGAGGGGATCGAATTGGTCAAAGCGACGTTAACCGTGTGCAACTATGCACGCGTACGTGCCAGATACGGAGGTCACAAGAAGGCTGTTTTGCAGCGTTCAAAACAGTGCAGCGTGATTAATTCCTTGGCCACACCATATATGGATCTAAGAATGGTTTCTTGGGCTAAGATTCCGAGAGGAATCCAATGGACGGGGTGGATTTCTCTGATGACGTGAATCATGGGTCCCACTGACTCCACCGACTTCCAACTTCCGCACGCAGGGCGACCAACGCCCAGAGATTTCCGTCAATCCAGGCCACCCAAATCAAGAAAGAGGGAGATCCATTCGTGTCTATGTCGTCCGAAACGGTGAAACACCTCACCGACTTTTGCTCCGCGAGAAGAAAATCCCGCCGATTTCTGTTTTTGCATAACGCGATAGTCCCGCTGCGTAAAGACTAACTTGCGGGACTGCACTGGCCGCAAATCCGTGGGCCAGGACCATCAGATAATGATAAAAAACCGCCCAGAATATCAGCTTCTGGATGAGGTGGGCCGGACTCAAATTTCTAGATCGGATTGATGCCGATCCATCATTCTAACGACTATCCGGATGGCTGCGCAAGATGTTTCCGACTTTGTTGCGGCATAGGGTTACGCACACGACCGACCATGCATTCCAGCCGCCCTGCAGAAAGGCTATAAAAAGAAAGGAGAGGTGAGACGTGAAGGGAATCAGCCATGGAGGAGATCTGACGTGAACGTGGAAGGATCTTAGGCAGCCGTTGAGACTCACGAGTCGAGCTAGCTCAAAAAACTAGCTCAACTCGGCTTGAGTCAGCTAGCTCAAAAAACTAGTTCAACTCGGCTTGAGTCAGCTCGAATTGACTCAGCTTGAATGGCCGATTCGGGCCGAGTCAAGCTAATTATTTGAAGCTCGAGTTGAGTTCAAGCCGAGTTCGACCAGGGGACATTTCAACTCGATCGACTCGACTCGAAGCTCGAACTCGACCTCAACTCGGCTCGATTAATAAATATATTAAAGTTATGGGGAATGCGGAGAAAGTTGAAGTGGGATCTCTTTGGTTTCACCCCAGCAGCGAAGAGTTTGATGTTGGTGTTGACGATCTCTTAAATCCAAAATGGTATATTGTATGAAGCACTCATATAAATAGACATATCCTTCCTGAATATGTTGTGAGCTACAAGTCCTCCGATCATCTACAAGGTAACGAAAACTGTACTTTTGTCTGAGCAGCAACAATACTGATGGGTCCCACTTTTCTGTGGTCCCACGTCTGTTTAAAATTCTATCCATTGGAAAGTATGGCCTTGATGATGGGTAATTCAGAACATACAATTGAGGAGACTTTTAGCCCATGGTTCTTCTATTATAGGGCCCACACAGATGGATTTTCTAGACTGCTGAAAGATGGACTACACCCTGTTTCGGTTATCAAGTCAAACCAAAAATGAATTTCGCTTGGTGGAGCATCATGTAAAATGCCTCTTTAAGATTTTTTTTATTTAGCTTCTCTTCTAAATCAATGGAGGAAGATCAAGAACAGAATCCATTACTCTCTCACCCAACAAGCTCGAGCTCGACTCGACGTAAACTCGAACTCGACCCGACAGCTTTGACAAACAAGCCAAGCTTCAATGTTGAGCTCGAGGTGAAGCTCAAGCTCGAGCTCAAACTCGAGTACAACATGGACAAGCCGAGCCAAGCTTGGCCCACCTCGACTCGACTCTGCTCGATGCACACCCCTAGTGGGAGCACGAGGGAGAGAGAGAGGAAGTGGACGCCGGCTGGGAGGAGTTCCTTCTTCCTTTCCTCTTTTTCTTTGTTTATTTCTTTCCTTTAAAGAGTCTTTAGCCCTACCATATCTATAATGGGCTAAGCATCTTAGCTAGGGCTAAGAGGTGATGGGAGACTTTTTGTTTATGCCTTTTGATTTATGTTTAAACAGAACTGATTTTGATTCTAGTTTGATTAATAGGAATGCCTTTAGTTTTTAATAGTTTGTTGCGACTTAAATTACAATAGATCTGCAATAGCTTTGAGCATGTTCTTTTCATTATTATGATTATGAAGTTATGAGGCCCTATTGTTCACCATCGTCTCTTCGACATGGTTGGGTGATGGAACATTTCCTAACGTTCATAACTCCCTTAGATTGGATGTGGATTGGCTAAATTCGGTTGTTTGCTTTGTCTCATGCACATGGTTCTGTGATGGAATCAATTCTAATCATCATACCTCTCGTCTCTTGAAAACTAGATCAAAGGAAGTTCAAATTTGATTTTTAAGGTTATATTAAGCATAGATCTCCCTGATTTCTACAAGTGGATCCTCGGAATCCCTAGTTTCTTACCTTTGAATTTACAAGCTTTAGTTTAAGATTTCACCATTATTCCCTTAAAATTTTCTGATTTAGATTACATATTCGCCTAGTTCTAGTTCAAGTTATTTTCATATTACGTACAAGGTTCAGTACCTTTGGATTCGACCTTAGTCTTATTGAGATTATTACAACATCGCGACGCTACACTTGGGGTTGTGAACAATTACCATAAAGTACAGATTTTCAATACCACGGATGGACGATATGTTGGACATGCTTGAGGGTGCAAAAGTACTTTCTAAATTAGATTTAAAGAGCAGCTAGCATTAAATTCGAGTACGATCGGGTGATGAGTGAAAGACAACTTTTAAGACTAAGGGTTATATGAATGAATGGTCATGCCGCCTGGTACCTTCATGAGGTTGACGAACCAAGTTCTGAAGTCATTCATTGGGTGGTTCGTTGTGGTCTACTTCCATGATATCTTGATATACATTCAAGACGAAGCAAGCCATATGGAGCACCTCAAGCAGGTCCTTCAAGTGCTCATTGAAAGCAAGTTGTATCTTAATTTTAAAAAGTGCAGCTTTTTGACAAATAGCCTATTGTTTTTAGGCTTTGTTGTGACATCCACGGGCATTCGGGTAAACGACGAAAAGGTGAAACCATAAAAAAATGGCCAGTTCCAACAAACATCCACAAAGTATGGAGCTTTTCGCAGGTTGACGACATTCTATCGTCGGTTCATGAAGAATTTTAGCACCATCGTGTCACCATTCACAGATTGCATGAAGAAAGGAAAATTTCAGTGGACAAACGAAGCCGACAGGAGCTTTACTGAAATTAAATATAGATTGTCCACCAGCACACTGCTATCACTTCTCAGCTTCGACAAACTATTTGAAGTCGAATGTGATGCTTCTTACGTTGGAATTGCGGGAGTTTTGTCTCAAGAGGGTAGGTCGATAGCCTTCTACACTAAAAATCCTAGTGATGCATACAAAAAGTGGTTAACTAGTGAGCTCGAATTATACGCGTTGGTCCAGGCATTGCGACATTGGCGTCATTACATAATTTAGAGGGAGTTCATTCTTTATACAAACCATCAAGCTCTCAAATTCAGTAATAAACAAACTAATGTGAATCATATACATGCTACGTGGGTTTCATTCTTGCAGGAATTCAAGTTTGTGCTAAAACATAAGTCTGGGAAGCAAAACAAAGTGGCTGATGTACTTAGCTGTCGTGCAACTTTGTTAGTCACCATGAGCAATGAAGTTGTCGGGTTCGATCGTCTCAAACACTTATATACCAACGATAACAACTTTAAGGATGCATGGATTAATTGCCAAGAAGGTCACCCCAGTGACCTACATATGTAAGACGGTTTTCTTTTCAAAGGGAATCAACTTTGCATCCCCAAAGGCTCGCTAAGGGAGCATATCAACCAAGAGTTACATGGAGGTGGCCTCACTGGACACCTTGTATGAGACAAGACGCGAGCTCTTATTGAGGAGCACTACTACTGGCCGCAATTAGTACGTAACATGGATAGAGCAGTGCAGTGTTGTCATATGTTCTATACCTCCAAAGGATAATCTCGGAATACGAGTCTCTACATATGCAAGACGGTTTCCTTTTGGGGATGACAATTTCAAGGATGCATGGATTAAATGCCAAGAAGGTCACCCCAGTGACCTACATATGCAAGACGGTTTCCTTTTTAAAGGGAATCAACTTTGCATCCCCAAAGGCTCGCTAAGGGAGCATATCATCCAAGAGTTACATGAAGGTGGCCTTACTGGACACCTTGTGCAGGACAAGTCGCGAGCTCTTGTTGGAGCAGTACTACTGGCCGCAGTTAGTATGTAACATGGGTAGAGCAGTGTAGTGTTGTCATGTTTGTCATACCTCCAAAGGATAGTCTCGAAATACGAGTCTCTACACCCCGTTACCTGTACTTGACAACCCATGGGAGGACATATCTATAGACTTCGTACTAGGTGTCCCACAAACAAAATGCAATATGGATTCGGTGTTGTGGTGGTAGATCATTTCTCAAAAATGGTGCACTTTATTCCATACAAGAAGATCCTCGATGCAACACACGTAACAAATCTATTTTTTAGAGAGGTCGTGCGGCTATATGGGGTTCCCAAGACCATTACTTCTAACCATGATACAAAGTTCATTAGTCACTTCTGGTGGACTTTGTGGAATTGGTTCGGTACACAACTTTAATTTAGCAGTGCCTACCACCCCCAAATCGATGGGCAAACCGAGATTGTGAATCACATGTTGGGGAACCTCCTTCGATGTATGCCAGGGGAGAAACCGAAGTAATGGGACATGGCCTTGTCTCAAGCAAAGTTTGCATTCAATAACATGGTGAACTGCTCGACAAAGAAGTCCCTGTTCCAGATTATTTACAGTCAAGTGCCTCGCCACACACTTGACCTGGTTCCTTTACCCAAGCTCCCAGACATGAGCGTAGTGGCAGCAAATATGGCGAACAAAATCATGGGCATTCATGTGGAGGTGCAAG
The DNA here is from genome assembly GCA_030180095.1 of Magnolia changhungtana. Taxonomy (NCBI): domain Eukaryota; kingdom Viridiplantae; phylum Streptophyta; class Magnoliopsida; order Magnoliales; family Magnoliaceae; genus Magnolia; species Magnolia changhungtana. The sequence continues at coordinate 240,714 of JASAUF010000063.1, read as the reverse complement.
CCTAGTTACATGCCTCAAACGACAAGTACAAGGAGCAAGGCGACAAAAGGTGTTTGAGATGGGCAACCAAGTTATGGTCCATCTACACAAGGAAAGATTTTCGACCTGAGAATATAACAAGTTAAAGAACAAGAAGATTATACCAGTTAGATTGAAAATCTACATTAAAAAATTTTGGGGGCCATAGAATTTTTGGATGTAACACATTTTTTTGCCCATAACATTAAATTAAATTTTATATCCAATGAATGGAGTGGATTCAACATATAAGCCACGGAAGGACCCACAACCCTTAACATATAACAACCTCGACCCTTGCCACACTATAACCTCAACCATTACCACATTACAACCATGACCCTGACCCTTATACAACCACAACCTTGACCCTTATAATATGACAACCTGATGTAAAGAGGGTCATGGACAGTTTCATGGCCAAGATGGATCAGAAAAGGCCCGATCGGAAGCGGAGGTGATCCGGACCGTCAGAACTATAAACGGACGTATCTCACAAACTGAAATGAGCTATCAAACGTACAATATATGATTTTGGTGTAGGACGAGCAAGTTTAGCCACCCAACATGGCTTTGCCTGGTTACCCAAGCTGAATTTGTGAAATATCATCAGATCGACGATCGAAATCTTGTTTTAAGTTCATTTTTACTATTTATAGTAAGTTTTAATTCGAGTATACCTCTTCATCTTCATCTGTTGGGCTTTAGGAGTTGTGCCCAACATGAAAAGTTCTTAGAATAATTAGGAGAGCATCATGGTTCGGCCAAATGGGACACTTACTATTTTTGGCCGAAAACCATGCGCACTATTAGGAATCACGACCGTCTATAAATAGTAAGTTTACTATTTATAGTAAGTCACGAATTATAGGAGTTTTAGTTGTAGTTTAATTTTGAAACCTCTTCCATGGCTTAATATCTCTATTTAAAGGGGTGTAAACTCGTTTATTCATTCATCAATCAAATTACAAATTTTATAGAATTTATTTTCTATTTTCCTTGTTTTTTCCTTATGGATTTAAGAAGTCTCTGTGAGGAGTCTAGAGAAGCTCTGTGGATTCGGAGTAATTATCCTTGTGGAAGACTGTGATTGACCTCATCACGTTTATCCCTGCATCAATTGGTATCAGAGCGAGGACCCCCCACGGGCCGATGGTAAACAACGAAGGTATGAACCAAAATCTTGTGGACGGTAATCCAGACATTCATTATCTTTTGGAAAGAATGGAAGCTTTCCACTAGGAGAGTCAATTGACCATGCAAGGGATGCAGGCAAACCTCGACCGTCTTGCGGATACGTTACTTCCACCCCGAGCCCTAGGTGATGCTCAACCGCCTGTGGTTACTGCACGGCACAACCCCTATTTCCGTAAAGCACTACCAGTGGTAAATCGTAGGGCTACACCAGATGATTCGGGCTCTAAAGACAAGGACCTTGATGAAGGCTTTGCCCGACGACCAATCCACAGAGGTGATCATCTAGATTGTGCTGAAAGAGACTATCGAGGTAAGGCCAAACTTTTTAGTTTTAACAATTTATTACGTATAAAAGATTTCCTCGATTGGCTAACCGAAGTAGAAAGATATTTTGATTACATGGATATGCCAGAGCATAAAAGGTGAAATTAGTAGCGTTTAAATTAAAATCTAGTGCTTCTGTATGGTGGAAGCAATTACAACTCTCACATGCCTGACAGAACAAGGAGCCCATCTCATCATGGCCATGATTGAGACATTTTCTTTGATCATGATTCCTTCATAGCGATTAAGAGCAGGTATTGTTCCAGCAATACCAAAATTGTCGATAGGAAAATCGAACCGTCACAGATTACACCGAAGAATTTGAGCATTTGGCAACACGAAGCAGTCTGTCAGAAACTGAATCGCAAAAGGTAGCACGAATTATAGGTGGGTTACGATCAACAATTCAGGATCGAGTTCAGAGGCACCCAATCAAGACAGTGGATGAAGCGGTTCGGTTGGTAGGTAGGGAAGAAACGCAGCTTGCAAGAGTATCTAATCGACCTTATCCATCAACTCGAACCCCCATGATGAGTCCCACACGGGATCCAATGCCGGCAAGAGAAAAAGAACCAGTAGGAGGACGTCCTCAACCTCCTACCATTGTAAACCGTGATACGGGGAGCAGCTCATCTAGGCCTTAATGTGTAACACCCACAATAATGGGCCCGAGTAGGATTCTAAATCCTTACATTCAGCCAAGGCCGAACAATGTTTACCGTTGTGGCCAACTGAGTCACTTATCAAACACTTATCCTCAATACCCCGCAATCCACTTGACCATAAACGAAGGGGGGCACTGAAGGAGAGGCCGCAGAAGAAGACCTTGGCTTTGATGAAAATAAACAAGCCACCGAGGAAGGAGCAAATGGAGATGAATGGACGGGCAATGATTGTGGTGAATCTTTAGTCCTGAGGCAATTACTGTATACCCCACGAAAGGAACTACATCCACAATGACATAATATATTCCATACGCGGTGTACCATTAACGGCAAGGTCAGTGATGTAATCATAGACGGTGACAGTAGCAAGAAATAGTCTCAAAAGTGATGGTAGACAAGTTGCAGTTACTAAGACAAAACATCATTCCCCGTACACAATTGGCTGGATAAAAAGGTGAATGAGACCAAGGTAAGTGAACAATGCATTGTCTTATTTTCAATTAGTAAAACTTATAATGATCAAATATTTTGTGTCGTGGTTGACATGGAAGCATGATATATGTTACTCGGTAAACCATGACAATTGGATCGTGATGCGACCCACCGAGGATGAGACAATATTTACATCTTTATTAAGAATAGTCGAAAGATAATCCTTGCCTCTATGACACCAGAGAACCACCCTGATGCTTCTAAAGTGGATGGGAGTTCTCTCCTGACCATTCATGATTTCATGAAGAAGTCCAAGAAAATCAACGAGGTATACGCCGTAATGGTGAAAGGCGGGGAATCAGAGCCCTTAAACATTCCTTCAAGTTTAAGGCTATTGCTAAATGAATTCAAAGAAGTCTGACTCAAAAATTTACCTGATGAATTGCCCCCATGAGGGACATCCAACATCACATAAACCTCATCCCTAGAGCTAGCCTACCCAACCACCCACACTATCGGATGAGTCCGAAGGAGTGTGAGTACTTCAGGGGTAGGTGGAGGAATTGATCTGTAAGGGTCTTATAAAAGAAAGCATAAGCCCATGTGTTGTACTAGCGTTATTGACGCCAAAAAAGATAGGGGTTGGCGCATGTGTGTCGATAGTTGGGCAATCAACAAAATTACCATCTAATATCGGTTCCCAATATTGTGGTTGGACGACATGCTCAATATGCTAGAAGGGGCCAAGTTGTTCTCTAAGCTAAATCTGAGGAGCGGGTACCATCAGATTCATATCCGACCCAGTGATGAGTGGAAAACGATTTTCTAGACCAAGGAAGGGTTATATAAGTGGCTAGTCAAGCCCTTCAGTCTATTGAATGCACCAAGCACTTTTTGCATTTGATGAATCAAGTGTTAAAACTATTCACTAGTCGATTTGTGGTAGTATATTTTGATGACATCCTGATATATAGTCAGGATGAGACAGAGCATAGGTAATATCTTAGATAGGTGTTGCAGGTCCTACAAGTTAACAAGTTGTATCTCAACTTGAAGAAGTGTAGTTTTTTAACAAATAGATTATTGTTTCTAGGATTTGTTGTAACGTCCACAGGCATCCGTGTGGATGATGAAAAGGTGTGAGCCATTAGGGAACGGCCAATCCCGACAAATATTCATGAAGTGAAGAAGTTCAATGTGTTGGCGACCTTCTATCATCGATTCGTACGGAATTTTAGCACGATAGTCCCAACTATTACAGATTGAATGAAAAATGGACCGTTTCAGTGGACTGATGAGGTTAATAAGAGCTTCCATGAGATCAAGCATTTGTTGTCCACAACACCGGTATTGGTTCTTCCTAATTTCAACAAGTAATTTGAGGTTGAGTGTGATACTTCATATGTCGAAATTGGAGGAGTATTATCATAGGAAGACAGGTCGGTAGCCTTCTATAGTAAGAAGCTCAACAAAGCCCGAAAGAAGTGGTCGACATATGAGCTTAAGTTATACACAGTTTTTCAGGCACTGCGATATTAGCGACATTATTTAATTCAAAGAGAGTTTGTTTTGCACACTAACCATCAAGCATTAAAGTTTATTAATAGTCAGACTAATGTGAATTGTGTGCATGCTAGATGGATAGCATTTTTGCAGGAATTCACATTCGTTCTAAAGCACAGATCAGGGCAACAAAATAAGGTGGCTAAGGGCGTGTTTGGATTCACGGTTTCGAGTGTATAGTATTATATTGTGGGGTTAATAGGACATATCCCTCGTTTAGAAATGAACGGCGGGCGATGCATTCCACGTGCACAAATACGTCCAAGAACCACTTTGCATCGTCGATAGGATTGTACCTGTGGACGGCTATTCAACGTCCAGCCCCGAGAGCCACGAACATTTTCTTCTTTCAGCCCAAGATGGCCATCTTTTGACAAATCCACACCGTCCATCATCTTCCTCTCAAGATTTAAACCATGAATGGTGAGCTTTAATCATCCGATGATGTGGCCCATCGAGACAATCAAGTCAAACAAAACATTAACTACGGTCTTCTTTTGATCATTGTAGCGATCATGAGGAAGTACATGGCCATGAAAGGTCAACATATTTTTGATGGGTTTTTCTTCCTCTACCTGATGAACGGTTCAGTTCCATCTTTCACTGCATAATGTGGCCCACAACGAAAAGACGGAACCTCTATTTCGCAACAGAGTTGACGTACGTCGACTCTGTGAAGTTTGGTGGCCCACTTATTGAAGCTTCTTGGAAAATCCGCTCCGTCCATTGGATTTAGGACGAAAAACCATCTGGAAGGGAGTGCTTTTGGAGTGAAATTAGCGTGGCCCATGAGGGTGTTTACTCCGCCGTCCATTTCATGTTTAACAATTGAGATTCTGCAATAGTTTGTATAGAAACGAAAGGACACCTAGGTTAGGGTAATGCCCACCCTCTGAAGTGAATGAACGGCTCAGATCATTCAATGGAATAGTGAAGGGGTCCCACTACACAAAAATGTCCAACACAGTGAAGACGTTGTTGGAGTTTTTGTATTTGAGAAGAAGACACGCACGTATATGATTGCCCATCTACACGCCACCCCATGTGCAGGCACGTCGCATTTGTTTGAGATCCAAGTCGTCCACCAGGTTGGAACTACCATGTAGATGCTCCTGAATCAAAATTAGGCTATTTCACTGTCTAACAATCCAGAATAAAAGAAATAAGATCATGGCTTAAAATAACTCTTCTTTTATGTCATCCATTGGCTTCATAAACTGTAGCTCAAATGATCATTGAACAGGCCTGGATTTTTTTCAAAGGCACCCATATGACGGGACTGATCTGATTGATGGCTTTGATCTCGCACATATCTCACTCTGCATATGAGATAGCCGTAGATGGGCTTCCTTACACGCACGTATATATATCGTGTGCCATTATTCGACCGTTTCCAAACATTGATCTAACATGAAATCGTATACATGTTAGAGTAATATGTCCTATCCAAACATTGGTTAGTGGCACGTCTCCACTGGATATATTCTGAATATCGTCCAACGTATACGTGAACAGTACCAGATACAATACAATACAACCAAAATGTGAATCCAAACACGCCCTAATGCACATAGTCATCGTGCATCACTACTTGTTACAATGAACAATGAGGTGGTCAGTTTTGACTGTCTCAAGGAGTTGTATGTCAAGGATAAGGACTTGAAAGATTCTTAGATGATGTGCCAAGAAGGTCAACCAAATGACCTACATATAAGGATGGTTTCCACTTCAAAGGGAATTGATTGTGCATCCCCCAAATTTCTCTGAGGGAGCAGGAGCTGCATGGAGGTGGCCATAGTAGACACCTTCGGTGAGATAAGACGCAAGCTCTTATAAAGGAGTGGTATTACTAGTCGTAATTAGTACTTGATAAGGGAAAAGCAGTGCAATATTGTTGTAAGGCCCGTATCCTAGCCCGTACAGTTCCATAGGCTTCTGCGGTCCTCCCGGTCGAATTCCGGCAACTCGCGATCTGTATCTGGCATTTGCCCGCGATCCTAAGTCGTATCCCGTATTCTAGAGTCGGCTCGACCCGAGACTTGTACCCTTGCGACCGCACCATCACCAAGGTTCCGATGCCACGTCTCGCGCGCCAAGGCGATACCCGGGCCAGGAGATGTGGGCCCGCGTTCAGTTTGAGAAAAATGCCGTGCATTTGCAAACCCAAGAGAATCTCTAATCAAATCAATCACATCACTAGTCAAAGTAAAACACCCATCCCTCTCTCACCTAAAATCAACTCTCAAGTCAACTACACATCCATCACCCATCACCCATCACACCCATCCCTCTCCCTTACAACCACTCTCTCTGTCTCTTCCCTACCATTTTTCAAAGCAACCATGAGGAGAGAAAATGTCCATGAAAGGAGCCAAGTGTGGCCCACTCCCTACCCCAAGATCTCTCATCTTCACCCTTCAAATCTCATCAACTTCCATCAAAGGGAAAGCCATGGAGTTTAGGAGTCCAAGGAGTGATATAGGTGGGTGATCCACCGATGCATGATTTCCATTTAAGGGCCCACTTATGATAGGACCCACTTTGATGTATGTGTTGTGATCAAAAGAGGGGCCCATAGTGCGGGGTCCCTCCACTACACCGATCTCTCTCTCTCTCTCTCTCTCTCTCTCTCTCTCTCTCTCTCTCGATGTGTGGCCAACCTGATGATACATGTATGTTATCCATGCCGTCCACCGAGTGGGCCCACCCGACAGTCCGTTTGGACGAACCTCATTGAAGGAAAAACATAAATATCAGCCTGCTTCAAGGCTGGTGGGCCACGCTTAAGTGGACCCCACCTCATATCAGTAGGATTGACGTCAGCAAATTCTGGTGGGGCTCACCTTGTATGCATGTGTTGATAATCCAGGCCATCCATCCAGGGGACTGGATGGTGGAACCACCAGGAAGTATGTGTTTTATCTCTGCCATCCTCCATTTGGCAGTTGTGATGCGGCCCACTTGATGTATGAGACCCTTGTGTAAGGCCCATTGAGATTGTATGTGGCCCATTGTGATTATATGCGGCCCATTGTGATGGTATGCGGCCCATTATGATTGTGTAAGGCCCATTGAGATTGTATGTGGCCCATTGTGATGGTATGCGGCCCATTGTGATTATGTAAGGCCCATTGAGATTGTATGTGGCCCACTGTGATTATATGCGGCCCATTATGATTATACGCGGCCCATTGTGATAGTATGCGGCCCATTGTGATTGTGTAAGGCCCATTGAGATTGTATGTGGCCCATTGTGATTGTATGGGGCCCGTTGTGATGTAATTGTAGTCATTAATGAGGCCCAATGCGATGTATTTATGGCCCAGTGTGATGTATATTAGACCCTTGTGTGAGGCTATAGGCCCACCATATATTTGGCTCTATGTAGGCCACTCCTTGGAAGCAATGTCGGTTAAATGTCCACATTGATGGGCAATGATGGTCAAATGTCCACATTGTGACCTTCCCTTAGACCGATTGTCGAGGCTGATTATCGATGTTGTTTATGAGTATGTGACAACATAGCATCATGATACATGCCCATACGCATCATCTGCATGTTTGTTATAAGATATGGTTGATCATTATATATGTCATAGGGCTGAGATATTTATGGGACTCCCTGATAGGTAGAGTTACCCCACATGAGCGCACAGTACGTGCAGGTTTGATGCATGACTGGATGGTATGACTCATACATCTCGCATTTGTGTGAAATGACCACCATAAGCCCTAGTAACATCAGGGTTATAGCCTCCACAGGCATATCATGGATGGCCAAATGGGACACCGGAAATCTTTTCCACATGGAGTGCTATAGATATCCCCGGGTGAAATTTCATAAACCCTTTTGGTTCCGAGGTTGCTCCAACGTGTAGACCGAGTGGATGCATAAGCGCATGAGGGCTGTATACCGTTAGGCCACATCTCCTACTGTGTCGTGGTCAGTTGGAAGGGATGCGTCCTTACCTGCCTGAGAGGAGAGGGAAAAGCTAGGCTAAGTTTGACCAGCTCGAGGAATGAGTGCGCTATTGACAAGTCGGGCCCAATATTGGCAAGCGAATAGTGACGTCTCTTTCACTCGTCTTGTTGCGCGAGATGGGGCTGCAATCTGGTTTAAAGTGTACTAGACCCCGGTGATTTTCTAGAGAGGAACCGTACTGATATGTGGACTTATTGAGCAGGAGTTGCATATTCATTCATTCATTCACTATCCACTCAGGCTGGTGGTGCACAACTATTTATTATGTGTACTTCGCAATGGCCAGGATTTCGGTTAGGGTGCACGACTAACCTAAGATCAAGAGTTTACCACATTGAGTCTGACTATCCAAATTTAGGTATGGGACTAGTTTGGATAGAAGTCCTTGTAAGTGTTATGGTTTTTAGCTCCTATAATTGTCAAATTTTGTAGTGTCAAAACCACTCTTGGAATTTGTGTCTTGTGTAGCTCATCTACATATTGAAGACTGTGCATCACTCAAGAACAAAGATCTTTACTTCAAGAAATGCAAGTTTACATGGTCATATTCAAGTTTAACATCAAGTGTATATTCAGTGCTCAAGATTCAAGATATTTCAAGTTCAAGCTTCTTAAAGTTGCAAATTCAAGTTTCAATATACTTTAAGTTGAAGCTTCAAAAGGTTTCAAGTTCAAGCTTCATCATGTGTAATGATCACAAGCTTTGTGAACATCAAAGATCGACTATCAACCGAAGGAAAATAAGTTTCAATGTTCATACATCATGTATAAGGTATGAATAACTCTAGATTGACCATAGGGTAAGTAATTTTGAATACATAATTCAATTAGATCATTTTATAAGTGAATAGACTGTTTCACGACTAGTCTTGTACTTTGTTTGACTAGTCTTAGCACTGACACGACCAGTCCAAGAAATTTCTCGACCAGTCCTAAGTTTGTTACAAATTTTCGAAATTTTTTGTTAACCCTCGACCAATCCTGGATATTGCTCGACCGGTTGTGTGAACAATGCTCGACTCGTTCTCGACCAATCCTACGGCCTCGACTCAAAGTCCAGCAACTAAATCTGACTCTACACGACCAGTCGTGGAGGTCCCTCGACCGGTCGTGCAGGGCATACGACCAGTCGTGGAACGGTTTTATTTTATCGCGCTTAAAATTTCAAAATTTTGTTAGTCCTACGATCAGTCGTGGTGTCCTTGGGACCAGTCGTGAAGGCAATTTCTTCACTTATAAATAGAGCACGAATTTCAGAATTTTTCATTCAATTCAACCTAAATCAATATGCCACTCTGAGAGATAAGTTAGTGATCTTTTTAAGCTATATTGTGCTCACTTAATATTCTCTTTTATTAGCTTTCTTTGCATTTGATTTTAAATTTTCGCATTCCAATTGTATTTGAAAGAGGGATTAAAGTATTCTCATTTCTTGAAATCAAAATCAAATCAAGTTAGCCCAAGGTGCTTTAAATCTAAAATCAATTTAGAACCTAGAACCATTCCATAAGTGAGTTTGGACATGAACTTCTACGTTGAACTTCTACTCCGATTTGGTTCTTCCAAGCTTCATCAAAAAGAGAATATCCAGGTATTTTCTATTATTGTAAAGTTCTGTATTTTGGTTTCATTGAGATTGTGCCAGAAAAATCTCTTTGTTTTGGTTTGTCTTAGGTGATCCATAAAACTCAGAGTGTGGGGTTTTTGAATTGTGTAAGCCCACTTGAAAGACACAATTATGAGGGTTTTAGGTGAACTTGGAAAAACCTATTTTCATAGTGAACGCTAATATCCACTGTGTGAGGATATTAGGAGTGGAGTAGTTGTGTGGCTGTTTTTCTAAACAGTTGGTGTACACACAAGCGAACCACTATAATTTCTGGTCTTGTGGATTGATTATTTATTTCCTTTTATGGATGATTGTAATTTCCTTTTTGCATTGTGGAGAATGTCGTAATTTCTTTTATGCAAGTGTGGAGAATGTTGTAATAGCGTAGATTTTTTTCCTTGTTATTTATTTCTTTATTCCTTTGTATCAGTTTAAGTTTTTGATACACAGACCTTTCTAGGAATCAGGTTGTCCTACTATAAACCTTTGGTTTTTTGTATAAGATTGTCCTTAGAACAACATCTGTATCAATCTCTCAATACTTTTACATTTGAGGTTGTATTTAAATTTAACATTGTGGGATTGTCTATTGCTATCTGTATTTAATTTATTTAAATTTCACTGTTATTTTTTTAATTTGGCATAATCCTATTCACCCCCCCTCCCCCCCCCTCTCTAGGACATATAGCTCGCCCTTTTCAGTCCCTTGTGGTGGACCCTGTAGCCTGCAATACTACGTACTATCATCCCGACTTCACACTCTAGCTTGGTCGTTTCGTTCGCATCGCATATTGAATTGCATCCTCAGCATAGTAATTAGTTTACTATGCTTCTGTATTGCATAACATAATTAAGGTTGACGGTTTTCGTGGACTTGGTATCTGATATTTGGCTAAGTATGTCTCCGCATTGCATAGCTGATCTACATTGCTTCCTCAGTATATGATATTAGTTTATTATATTTTTGCATCGCATAGCCTGGATAAGGCTGATGGTATTTATGGGCTTATCAGCATGTTTTCGCATTATTCTGATATTGTATGATTATGGGTTTGTCAGTATTTTCGCTTACTCTGATTACTCTGATATTGCTTACTTGGCACTTACCTTGCGTACACACTTTCACCACCCTCTAAGCTTTCTATAAGCTTATACATGATAGATGCGTGCAAGTGGCGTTAGGTCGCAGCAGCGTTGAGCTTAGAGCGTGTAGCGGACTTTTGGAGCTTTGATTTTTTATATATGTATTTTCCTTTCAGCACTGTATTCAAATGTTCATATTAGTAGATATGTGATGATGATGTTGCCTTTGTGATTTGGGTAAACTTGTGGTTATGATTCCTATGAGATAAATGTACATTGGAAAATCCTCCTTGTAGGATCCCAGGATCGGAATCTGGCGTATGGGCTGAGAACCGAGAATGAGGTACTACGGAGGTTGTCGGCACCGGATTCGCTAATCGAAAATTTTGTGAGCCCGATTTCTGAGTTTGGGGTGTGACAGTTGTCATGTTTGTTTGACCTTCAAGGAGCAATCTCAGAATACGGGCCTCTACACCCCGTTACCTATGCCTGACGACCCTTGGGAGGATTTGTATATGGACTTCATGCTTGGTTTCCCACGAACACAACGCGGCATGGATTCAGTGTTCGTGGTGGTAGATCATTTCTCTAAAATAACACACTTTATCCCATATAAGAAGACCCTCGATGTAACACACATGATGAATATATTCTTCAGATAGGTCGTGCGGCTACACAGGGTTCCCAAGACTATTACTTCTGACTGTGACACGAAATTCATTAGCCACTTTGGCGGACTTTGTAAACTCTCGATTCGATACACGACTTCGGTTCAACAGCACCTACCACCCACGGACTGATGGGTAGACTAAAGTTGTTAATCGCACGTTGGGAAACCTCCTTTAATGTATTTCAGGTGAAAAACCGAAGCAATGAGGTTTTGCCTTGTCTCAAGCGAAATTTACATTCAACAACATGGTGAAGCGCTCGACAGGGAAGTCCCCATTCCCGATTATTTATGGTCGGGTGCCTCGCCACACACTTAACTTGGTCCCTCTATCCAAGCTCCCAGGCATGAGTATTGTGTTGAGGGTCAAATATTGTATATTAGACCCCAGTTATTATATGGATTTGCGAACATGACATTGCTTAATGAAATATTTTAATCGTGTTTTTGTTGCAGGATGTAATTAGGAGCGTTGACTGAAAAGAGTATTAAAAGCATGGATTTAACGCTCCGAAGTAACCAGAGCAAGAGACGGGTTCCAGAGGACCAATATTGAAGAATTTACTCACCAGGAATCCGAGGAAATCAAGTCGTTCACATTAAATAGGCCCGAAACTGGTGCAGAATGCAAGATCACAGGGATCTCGTCATCCGATAGGCTCGAAACTTCATACATGGCCTAGGGACCATAAATAAACCATACATTTTAAATTCCAACCATTGGATATCTCGAGTAGTGGGCTAACGAACAGATCAGCCCGTTAATCTCCAATTTGGGGCCCACTTGCGGTCCGGATACGCTTCAGATTTGGTCCCCACGGTTAAAATGAGATGACAAAACGAATGGACGAAGCGGATTTCTCAAAAAGATCAAAGTGGACCCCACATGTACACATACGTGTACATAGTACACTTTTACCGGCTGTGCACCGAACCGCTTAAACTGGTCAAACTCGGTTTGACCGAGTCTTCTCCTTCATAAACAGAAACTTCCGTTATTGTTTCCAGCGTCCGCGAAACAGAGAGATCGGACGATCTCAGTGGGCCACCGTCATCATGTATTTAGATGATCCACACCGATCATTCACTCCATATTGTAGGCATGACTAAGGCCTAGGTAGAAAATTTTCAAAGGATGAGGAAGAATGGTTTTTTATTATTCAAACGTAAATTGGACGGTGAATCAGAAAATCAAGTGGGCCACATCAACAGCGAAGTAAAACCATCCATCTTAGACCAGTTTTTTAAGATAAATCGAATTGATGGGACGGATTCTACTAATATTATCATCTCGTGAGCAAAGAAAGAAGGGAAAAATAAATATGAAAAATATGAACATCTCCACCGACGTTACAGCCGAATAAAGCAAATACGCACTTCCAAAACCCTACAATGCGTCCGAAAACCTGAGGTTGCATGGCCACAGTGCATTCATAGATGGGATCGGATCGGTGATCCGAACCGTCCAAAGGATGCAGAAGGAGGTCGAGACCCTGTCCATGAAGCCAAATTAGGAAGTCTGGATGATCGATTGTCCAAAATCTGCGTCCAAACCAACACGTTTCCTATGTAAACGGCTCTGGCTGCGAAAACTGTTTTGATGCTAGTTGCGTATTCTCCATACACTCCAAACCAACCTCTCCACCACTTTTATAACTGCTATAAAAAGAAAGAGAGAAGGGAGAAGAGGGCATTCAATCATCCACGGCTTGGACGTGAGAGAGAGATCGTAGTTTTATTTTATTTTCTTTTGTTTTTAATTTTTTCTTTTGTTTTTGTTTAAGAGATCCAGCCCATTTATGTTGGGTTGAACCTCTTAGCTAGGGCTAAGAGGTGAAGCTTGTGGCGTGATGGGAGATCTCTACAGCTTGGATTCATGCTATGAACTATGTTGATTCTAGTTTTGATTAAAGGGAATATTTCTAGTTTTTAATGGTTTGTTGTGACTGAAATTACAATAGATTTGTGATGACTTTATGTATTCTTGTGCCATTATTTTGATTGTGAAGTTAGTAAGCCCTGTTGTTCACTATTGCCCCTTGGACATGGTTAGATGACGGATTACTAACATTCATACATCGCTCAAATTAGCTGTGGATTAGTTTAATTCTGTTGTTTGCTTTGTCTCATGGGCATGGTTTTGTGATGGAATCCATTCTGATTTACATCTGTCTTATCTCTTGAAAACTAGATCAAAAGACGTTTAGATTTGATTTTCAGGTTATATCTTCCAACTGGATGAGGATGGGACTCGAAGTCCAGTTGAGTTCATGAATCAAGCGTAGATCTCCCTGATCTCTACAAGTGGATCCTTGACACCCTAGTTTCCTACCTTTAAATTTCATCAGTTTTAGATTAATATTTTCACCATTATTCCTTCATATTTACTTGACTTAGATTGCATCTTATTCTAGTTCTAGTTCTGGTTAGTTTCAGATACGTATGTGTTTCAAAATCCATCTGGATTCGACCTTTCCTCACCGAAGTTTATTACTACATCACAACTCTATACTTGGGGAATGAACACATTGTAGCAAAATATATGGCAGACAAGATCACGGGCATTCATGTGGAAGTGCAAACCAAGCTACATGCCTCGAACGAGAAGTATAAGGAGCAAGCGGACAAGCATCGGCGACAAAAATTGTTCGAGATGGGTGACCACATTATGGTTCATCTACGCAAAGAGAAATTTTCGACTGGGACACACAACAAATTGAAGAATAAGAAGATTGGAGTGGTACTAATCATCTGAAAGATCAATGATACCGCTTACGTTGTTGATCTTCCGAATGACATAGCGACCTCACGAATTTTCAACATCGCGGACCTGACCGGGTATTATGAACCAAAGAAAGACGAGTTCTTTTGAAGTGGAGGGGACTGATGTAGAGCGGGTCGCAGATAAATTCATGGTCAAAATGGATCAGAAAAGGCCCAATCGGAAGGGAAGGTGATCTAGACCGTCAGAACTTAAAACGAAAGTATCTCACAAACTAGAATGAGCTATCGGATGTACCATATATGATTTTGGGGTAGGACGAGCTAGTTTAGCCATCCAACCTTATTATGCTAGGTTGCCACAAAAAATTTTGGAAATACCATCAAATCAATGCTCTAATCCAGTTTTAATTTCATTTTTATTATTTATAGTAAGTTTTAGTTCGAGTACAACTCTTCATCCGTTGGGCTTTAGTAGTTGCGCCCAACATGAAAAGTGCTTAGAATAATTAGGAGAACATTATGGTTTGGCCAAATAGGACACTTACTATTTTTGGCCAAAAACCATGTGCACTAGTAAGAATCACAACGATCTATAAATAGTAAGTTTAATATTTATAGTAAGTCACGAATTCTAGGAGTTTTAGTTATAGTTTAATTCTGAAACTTCTTCCATGGCTTAATATCCCTATTTAAAGGGGCGTAAACTCATTTATTCATTCATCAATCAAATTACAAATTTTATAGAATTTATTTTCTATTTTTCTTGTTTTTACTTCGTGGATTCGAGAAGTCTCTGTGAGGAATCCAAAGAAGCTCCGTGGATTCGGAGTAGTTATCCTTGAGGAAGACGATGATCGACCTCATCACGTTCATCCCTGTGTCACAACCTCAACCTTTAGCACATGAAAATATTGACCTTTCACATGACAACCATGACCCTTACCACATTACAACCAAGACCCCGACCTTTAATTACCACATTACAACCACGACTCTTACCATATTACAACCTTGACCCTTACCACATTACAACCACGACCCCGACCTTTACCACATTATAACCATGACACTTACCACATTACAACCACGATCCCAACCCTTATACAACCACGACCCTATGTAACGCCCTGAAAATCGGGGGTCAAGCATAAACTCAACTCCCGAGTTCCAGAACATCACTTATGCAACAACATGAATGATGATTGAATGTTGATCAGTATTCGTATTGAACATGAGTGAGATTAAGCCAAAACAAAGATATCATACTCTAGAGACAGATAAATTTGCATAGCGGAAGACTATGATAGATAGATAAAATATATAAACTATGATGAGTCTCCGTAGTGTGATAACATTACTGGGTGTTAAATAAATACGAGTACGCTTCTAAAATATACCAAATGTGGAAGTTTAATGTCTTCTATCCCCAAGACATTCACAGGTTGACAATACAAGCGACTGTGTCTTTAGAGACCCGTCAGAGGGTTACATGATAGGAGAACTCCTCCTCATCACCATAGAAGTAGTCCGGCTCTTCTTCATAAGCATTGCCATCATCTGAAATTCAACAAATCTGTTTGGTGTGTACAACACCGTCCCGTAACGTGGGAGTGAGTAGCTAACTCAGTGGAACAATAAGGCATAAGTTAACATGTTATCGATGCAAAGCAGTAATGATAAAGCAGGAAATCAAGCACTCCTAGTTACTCCGATTAATGCAAGTATGAATGCAGTGTATGATGGATGCCCTCACCGACATACTCCTCATGCGACACCATCTCACGTTCGTGCATGCTTACATCCCACAAGTGCTCCACATCTTCCGTGCACATGCGATGCATGATGAGCATGATTACCGAGTTTTTAATTAGTCCATTTCAAACAAGCAGGATTGGGAAACTAAGGTACCTCCCCGTATCATTCCCAAACATGATCCATTCTAGGGTCGTCGATCTCCTAGTTAATATCAGACGATGGTGTGTTTTCTAGGTCACATCAGAGGTCGCCAGTATATGGCCGTTCGCACAAAGGTTACACCACTCCCCATCACCCCTTAAACGATTCATCACTATACGAAAACAGCCTAGTTCATACTCTATATATCACTAAAACAAGCGAACCCTAAGGCGCACTACGACTTAGTTTCTGAAGACTTGGCGTAATATGCTCGAGGTCACTACAAGGGTTGTCGTGGGCTGTTGCTCGCATACGCTTGCACCGCTCCCCATCACCTTATCAATGTAGGCCGACAAAGACGAATATAGTGTCCCATACCACCATAATCGGCTCACGAGTTAAGTTGCTCACCGGTCACTACGGGAGGCACGTAGCCCTAAAAGAGGCCGACAAATTACTTAAAAGAAGACCACGGTGTCCCATACCACCATGCCCGCCATGAGTCTTAAATGCGATCGAGGTACCATGGTTAAAAGGGTTTTAACTTAGTAAGTTTGGTACCCTAGGTTCAAGCATTAGCGACCAAACATGGTGAACATACATTAGACAAATCGAGTTACATGACGAGTTTAAAAATAGCTCGAGCGCACAACAAGTTGAACGACATGAAGTGCATAAGCACTTCGCGTGGCCAACCACTATCGCCAACCGAAGTACGACTCGAGTTCGTCGAACACATCTCACGTGGTGACATGAAACTCAACCACGATCTCCAATCTAGTACCGATTGTCTGGACTATAATCATAGCCCCAAGCACAATCAATTGTCATCCATAGCATGCGGAGTAAAGCATGATAGATAAAGTGATTCAAGCATGATAGGCATGTTATAAGTATATTATAAAGCATGTTGTAAAACACTACATTAATAGGAATACAAACACATGTATTGTAAGTAAGTGGTTTAAGTGATCAACCTTATGGAGGTAATCATACACGTCGCTAGGGTAGTTGAGAATCCAATCTCAACACCCTCCTAAGGCATCAACATTCAAACACTTGCTCACACAAGCATTTTCACAAACACTTAAGTACACTAGTACAACATACATGGAGTATGTTAGCAAAACATGTATTAGGGCTATCCTTTAGCCAAGTGAGTATTTTATCCATGTATAATATATTACTACAACAAATAATCATGATAAATACATCTCCAAAATTTATACATATACAGTATTTTCTAGAATACGTATTTTCAACATACATAGTGTATACAAGCAAACATGTATTACTTCGATTCCTTCTCTCTCCAAGAAAATATTTTATACGCACATAATATGTTTATACGCCAATTAATCATGACAAACACATCGCTAAAATATACATGTATACGGTGACTTTACAATACCGTATTTCTACATACATAGTATTTATTAGTAAACATGTATTTAGGCGAATCCTTTCGCCAAATAAGTACTTTATCCATACGTCATATATCCATACGACAAATAAACATGTCAAACACATTTCCATAAAAATACGTATACGGTATTTTATACGAATACCTAGAGTATGTGAAATTCTAAATTCTACAATTCTAATCGAAACAGAAAACTGAAAAACTTTCAGACATGTGCAATTGCATGCAGATCATGAATCTACCATTATCCGACATTGAAAGCGTTGAAAACCGCAACCTATACACCTAAAGTCCGCACCTTGTGTCGTAGAATCGTAACTTAGTCGATAGGTTCGCTAAGCTCCGTATACGGAGAGTTTGGCAACCTATGGAACGAAATACGTTAGCTATTTCATAACCTACAACCTAAACAACCCTAAAACAGGTTAGGGTTAGGGTTTCTTACCTAGAAACGACGCCGAATCGCCGGAAAGTGACAAGAATCGTGCGCAAGGAGCCCGAATAGCTACAGGGAACAAAGAAGGGAATTCCTCCCACATCTCCCTCACTTTCTCTCTCTTTTCCCTCTCTAAAATCTAAATTCGTATGGCTGGAATGGGAGAGGGTTTAAGGTCCTTTTATAGTCTCAAAACTTACTGAAATAGACTCAGGTTCAAGGGTTACTGCTAATATAGGTATTTCGTCACTTTTCCAAATTTAACGTAAAAGAGAGGTTCTCCGTAGCCTCCTTGAGCCAAACGTCGGACTTAAGCTCACCACCTATGGATCTATGTGGGATTACGTTTTCGACTCGATCGGATTCCCAGATCGCACGTGGCGGACCACTTTCAGTTCGACGGTCAGTGGGCCACGATCAGAAATTCCAAGTACATGTAAATGTTCCTGAAATTTTTCTTAATCCGAGGGTGTAATTTGGTCTCGATTCTCGACGGTCGTTGCTTTAATACTGACGCGTCAACGAATGATGCCAGATCACTATTCCTGATATTTATTTTGGAATAGGAATAGTGTTTTTCACACACCCTCGCTCCGAATCGA
The DNA here is from genome assembly GCA_030180095.1 of Magnolia changhungtana. Classification (NCBI taxonomy): domain Eukaryota; kingdom Viridiplantae; phylum Streptophyta; class Magnoliopsida; order Magnoliales; family Magnoliaceae; genus Magnolia; species Magnolia changhungtana. The sequence goes on along the minus strand of JASAUF010000063.1, from coordinate 222,093 downwards.
AACGAATGGCCGTGGGACATCGGATGGACCTGATTTTTGAGATGATTGTCAAGCCCAGTGAGGCGGTCCTAGTTCCTTAGCTTCGTGTTAATCGGACTTCCGATGTGCGATCTAGACCTAATACGAAGTTTCGTTTCATTCCCGAGAGCATGACGGAAATGAGTTTGGTTCTAAACTTTAGGTAACCTAGCGTCAATGATTCTACAAGTTTTGGGTCTTGCGTTAGAATGTAAAGTTTAAAGCGATTCTTAACATTTCGTAGCTAATCTGGTTTCACACCTAGTTACTTTGTCTCATTTCTAAAGGATTTAGTCCTAAGTGAATTCTAGTCGAGGTGGTACTCAGGCCTTTGGAGTTTGTATATAAAGTGATCTAAGTTATACTACTTAGCTAGTTTAAGATAGTGTCTAGGGTGAAAGTTCTTAGAAAAATTGAAAGATCAGGGTGATGAAGGGTGAGATTTGTGAAGGAAATGAGTTCAAAGGCGGCTTTAGACTTTGGGATTCAGTTCTGACAAGTTAATGAGGTATTAGGATCGACCCATTGCCTAAGGACATCTAATCCCAGGTTGGCAAAAAATCCGGGGCGTTACACCCTAACCCTTATACAACCATGACCTCGACCATTATAACATGACAACCTTAACCTTTAGCACAAGAGAATATCGACCTTTCACATGACAACCTCGACCCTTACCACATTACAACCACGACACTGACCTTTACCACATTACAACCATGACCCCGCGAACTTTACCACATTACAACCACGACCCTTTAGCACATTACAACCTCGACCCTTACGACATTATAACATTGACCTTTAGCACATGAGAATATTGATCTTTCACATGATAACCTGGACCCTTACCACATTACAACCACGACCCTTACCCCATTACAACCACAACCCCAACCTTTACCACATTACAACCACGACCCCCGACTTTCCCCATTACAACCATGACCCCGACCTTTACCACATTACAACCACAACCCTTACCACATTACAACATCGACCCTTACCACATTACAACCATGACCTTTACCACATTACAACCTCGACCCTCAACATGAAGACCTCCACACTTAGCACATGACAATGTCGACCCTTCAAATGATAACTTCAACCCTTAACACATGATGACGACCCAAACCCTTAACAAATGACAACCTTGACCTTTAACACATGACAACCACTACCCAGACCCTTAACACATGACAGCCTCAACCCTTAACACATTAGAACCACGACCCAAACCCTTAACACACAACCTCAACCCTTAAAAAGATGACATATGTTCCTTGTCTTCCGAGATAATACATTACAAAATCCAAATTTTATCTCCTTCATTGTCTTCCACATGATAACCATAACCATCCTTATCTATTTCAAATTCCTGATAGATTTTTAAATTTTTTTGACCAAATTGCCCCTCCTTAAAACTTAGTCTTTGTATAAAGCTTTTTCTTCTTCTTTCTTTGTAGTTTTCTTAGGGCTTCTTCTTCCTTTTTAAAAATATTTTCCCATGAACCACCACCACTCACTTCGAATGCATTTTCCGACGTACGTTTACCACCAACTTCTACAGCAAATGGGCAAGCTACTGATATATGGAAGATATTTTAAATTAATTCTTTATTTTATTTTTTTATAATAGCATTTTCTTATATATGGAAGCTACTTTTGGTTGTGGATAGAGAGGAATGACAGTGATTATTTTTGTCATGGGAAAAGTGAATGTCAAAACATTGCTCTCTCTCTCTCTCTCTCTCTCTCTCTCTCTCTCTCTCTCCTCTCTCTCTCTCTCTCTCTCTCTCTCGGCCCCGCCCTACCTAGAGAGAGGCTTAACTGATAATGTCTGGAATTGAGAGAAATTCCAATTACTTTTTCTGTATTATGCTTCACCCAAATGGAGTTTAAATAAAGAATATACATGTATATACAAGGAAATATTATAAGAAAATCTAATTAGAACCAACCCTAATTAAAGTAATTCTTTACATGACTAATTACCGCTAATGTTAAACGTGGCTAATGTATATAACTAATTATAACTAATGTGATACATACCTAATGTACAACTAATGACATCTAATATAATCTCACATTAACTTCATCAAAAGCTTAACCCAGCTGGTATGATTCATTAGAATCTTACTGATCATGAACCAAGTAGGATATATAATAGTGCAATTCATCACGTGGGCCACACTAATCATGTTCAATTTGCCTGGGCCAAAGCCAAGTCGGTCCTGTCCTCAGGTTTGCAACGTGAACCTGAAAATGATAGCCAACATTGGTCAGTACTCCACATTACGGCTGTGATCCATAATCTATCCAGCATGATTCTGGGGCCTGGCCATATCAACGGCAGAGCCTGCTCAAACACATATACGGCCACTTGGCATATGTAGGTAAGAAATTAAGGGCATGCTCCCTCCTTAATTACAAACAATTATACTATTAACTGCTGAGAAATGCTCCATTGTTATCATAGCACTATAATTATAGAGCTCTTAGTTGCATTAGGACACTTAGACACTTCAATCCATCGATCTGGACTGTTTATTAGGTCTGACATCCATTTCTTGGGCTACCATGCAAACATCACATTGATGTGACAAATATTAACCATTTGATCAATAGCTTTAAAATGGAAGGTCAAGATTATTTACACAAAAACAAGTCCAATAAACAATTTGATATATCCGTTCGTCAGGAACAATAATGGATAGTTATGATTTTAAAGAATCATTTTTGTATTAGGTCCGACATCCATTTCTTGCTACCATGCAAACATCATAACTATCCAATCAATAGCTTTAAAATTGAAAAAAGGATGACTACACAAAAAAAAAAAAAAAAAAAAAATAATGGATAGTTATGAAAAGAAGAAGATCATAATCCAAGAAAAAAGAAGAACAACAAAACAACAAAATCAAGGATGAATCTAACCATCCGATGGGTGTGATTTTTTCATGGTTGCCAATGGAATATGGCTCACATATGTGAATATGTGGAGACCCATGACCCACATCTCTCTTCTCCTACCCTGGTGGAGAGAAATATTTCCTATGTCTCTAGTAGACAAAAAGCTAGATGCCGAGTGATAGAGACTTTAAAATATTTAATAAGAAATGTTCATAGACAGTAAATCCTTAAGTAAAAGAACACTTATGTCGTGTTGTTAAGACAGGTATATTTTGTTGACAATTGGGAGTAATTATCTTCAAGTTGGTTCTCCATGATTCAAGCTCCTGATTTGTCTCTATTGCTAGTTGTATGGATAGACTAGAATTTCTGTAAATATTTGATTATATCTCGGTAGTTATAGCTTTCCTTATATTTATCAATTACAGTCCTAAACTATAGGATCTAAAACTGTACAGAGGCTATTTATGCCGATCAAGTAGAAGAGAAATGTATTGAAGATTTTCCTTATAAACTTTTTATTTTTAACTTGGTATCAGAGCGGTTCTTATTATTAGTTCTATATCATCATAGCTTGAATTCTCATATACTCCTCGCACCATGACTAACGACAAACTCGAATCATCCTCTGTACCAGTTATCCATGTGCAATCAGAAAACTCCGGCTTCACAACTGGTGTCATTCTTACTAAAGTCAATTATGATGTCTAGTCCCAAATCATGGAAATGCAAATCGCAGGACATGAGAAGCTTGAATACTTTAAGGGTGAAACACCTCCTCCGCAGGTTACTGATGCTTCATATGCGAAGTAGTATGCTGAAAATCAAAAGGTTAAAGGATGGTTACTGACTTCTATGTCACCGGAGATTATGAAGCGCTATCTTAGACTGTCTACTGCACGTGAAATCTGGACTGCACTGGCAAAAGCTTTCTATGATGGGTCAGATGAATCGCGACTCTTTGCACTGAATCAACGGGCATTCTCTACCAAGCAGGTTGGTCGCCCTCTTTCTACCTATTATGGTGATCTGGTAGAAATCTTTCAAGAGCTAGATCATCGTGATAAGATTGTCATGAAGGATCCCGAAGATATTGTCGCCTATAAAAAATCAGTTGAAGACAATGGGTGCATATCTTCTTGAATGGACTAGATACAGATTTTGAACAAATTCGAGGTGAGATTCTCAGGAAGGATCTTGCACTCGATCTTGAAGAAACTTATGCATATGTTCGTCGTGATTCTGTTCGCCGAGCTGCATTGAATGGTGAACCTGAACACTTAGAGTCATCTTCCATGGTGGCTCGCCGTGTCAAGCCTCAATAATCACAAATACATCTGAAATCAAATTGAACATTTGGTCCGCTGAATCATACTGCTGATCAAAATTGGTCATCCAATTGTAGCTATGAAATAGGAACTGCAAAATCAGAACATGTGTGTACTCATTGTGGTGAAACCGGACATACTAAGTCATGGTGCTATGAATTGATTGGGTATCCAGAATGGTGGGATCCTGCCAAGGCACCCCGCAAATGAAATTCAAAGTCAAATCATCATGCTTCTGTAGCTGTGGTCGAACTTTCCACCAGCACCAGCACTCCTGAGCAAGCCTCTTCTTTCATTGCTACATCTGGGAACACTGGTAAGGCCTTTCATACTTCTGCTCCTGTTAGTCATAGTGAATGGATAATTGATTCGGGTGCCACAAATCACATGACCTTTGACAGTAATCATATTCCGTCCTTGAAACCCTCAGACCAACATATAGTGTCCATAGCCAACGGTACTTCCTCTCCCGTGGTTGGAAAAGGTTCGATTTCCCTTACTAAAAATTTGAATTTAGATTCTGTTCTGGTTGTTCCTTCTCTTAATCATAACTTATTTTCTGTCGTTCAAATAACCCTTGCTTTGAACTGTATTGAGATTTTTTGGCCTAACCTTTGTGTGTTTAAGGATATCCAGACTCGGAAGACAATTGGTTGTGGTTTTAGGAGAGGGAAGCCCTACTATCTTGATTTAATGTCAGCAAGTTCAAACCAGTTAGCTCAAGTTTTCTCAGCTGATACGTCTGACAAACTTCAAAATTCAAAAATCTGGTTGTGGCAGAGACGTTTAGGTCATGCATCTTTTGGATATTTACAGAAAATTTTTCCAAAGCTCTTTTCTCAATTAACTGTTTTAGACTTCAAGTGTGATATTTGTGAACTGGCTAAAAGTCATCGTGTTCCATTTCCCATTAGTATGAATAAGAGTCATGTACCTTTTATGGTTATTCACTCTGATGTATGGGGGCCTGCAAATACTTCTTCTTTGAGTGGAGCACGTTGGTTTGTTTCATTTATTGATGATTACACTCGCATGACTTAGGTTTGTTTAATGAAATCAAAGAGTGAAGTTAGTTCCCTATTTCAGCAATTTCACAAAATGATAGTCACTCAATGTCAATCTAATATTCAACTTCTTCGTACTGATAATGGTGGAGAGTTTATTAATCAAAACCTGAAACAGTACCTTAATTTCCATGGGATTGTTCATCAGACGACTTGCCCTTATTCCCCTCAACAAAATGGGGTAGCAGAGCGAAAAAACCGTCACCTTCTTGGAGTTGTTTGTGCTTCCTTGTTTGGGGCTCACATGCCTATCAGTTATTGGGGAGAAGCCATCACCGCTGCAACCTACCTCATCAATCGTGTACCCTCTCGTTCCCTACAATTTCAGACTCCCTTTTATGCCCTCCATAATATTGTACATGCTCCTACCATACCGAATCTGCCCCCTAAAGTTTTTGGATGTGTAGCCTTTGTGCATCTTCACAAACCCTTGAGAAAAAAGTTGGAACCCCGTGCCCTTCGATGTGTATTTGTTGGCTATGCCTTGCATCAAAAAAGCTATCGGTGTTATCACCCCCCTTCTCGAAAGCTTTATATTACACTTGATGTGGTCTTTCACGAAGATGATATGTATTATTCTTCCTCCGAGCCTCCACTTCATGGGGAGAATAGAGATGAAGTGCAGACTTTGCATCATCCTTTAGACAACTTGGATCTTATAAGTGGTGACAATTTGGAAGCTAGTAGTGAATGTCCAAGTGATGGTGACACCGTGGATAACAGGAATTTGGAAAGTAGTGGTGAATGTCCAAGTGATAGTGACACCGTAGATAACAAGGGTGAAGAATCAAGATCAAGGGTGAAGAATCAGGATCAAATGGAAGTGTCGTCATTGTCTCAGCCATCTTCTGGGTCCTTACTCTTACTCCAGTGGTAGACCCTCTGGAGTTTCCTCAGGAGTTTCAACACCTGGTTGAGGGTTTGAGTACCCATAGGTGGTGAAAATCCACTACGGCGTGAGTGTGTGTGCGTGTGTGTGCGTGTGTAATATAAAAAATTTAAAATTTAAAAAAAAAATAAAAAAAGACAGGTATATTATAAAATATGAAGTAGAATTCTCTTTTTTAAAAGAGAAATATGTACATATACAAAGAAATTTTGAACATTTTTGTCCCCCTTAATTTGCTACCATGGGACAAAGACCTATGGATATGCAAAGGAAATGGGAAGATACTTCAAATGCGAAAGAAACGTGGCCGATGGAATATGGTCTACATCTGTGAATATGTGAAGACGCATGGCCCACATCTCTCTTCTCCTATCCCAGCGGAGAGAAATATTTTCATGTCTCTAGTAGACAAAAAGCTAGATGTCGGGTGACAGGGACTTTGAAATATTTAATAAGAAATGTTCATAGATAGTAAATCCTTAAACAAGAAAACACTTACGTTATGTTGTTAGGACAGGTAAATTTTAAAATATGAAGGAGAATTCTCTCTTTTTTAAAAGAGAAATATGTACATATAAGAAGAAATTTTGGATGTTTTTGACCACTTTGATTTGCTACCATGGGACAAAGACCTTTGGATATGCAAAGGAAATAGGAAGATACTTCAAATGCGAAGGAAAGGTCGCGGATGGAATATGGTCTACATCTGTAAATATGTGAAGACCCATGGCCCACATCTCTCTTCTCCAACCCTGGTGGAGAGAAATATTTTCATGTCTCTAGTAGACAAAAAACTAGATGCAGGGTGGCAGGGACTTTAAAATATTTAATAAGAAATGTTCATAGATAGTAAATCCTTAAACAAGAAAACGCTTGTGTTGCTAGGACAGATAAATTTTAAAATATGAAGTAGAATTCTCTTTTTTTTTAAAAGAGAAATTTGTACCCATACAAAGAAATTTGTAACGTTTTTGTCCCTCTTGATTTGTTACCATAGGACAAAGACCTTTGGATATGCAAAGGAAATATGAAGATACTTCAAATGCAGCCCAAGTTATTTTGGGAAATATGAATATTTTTTTTGTTAGTCTAATAATTAGATTTCACTTATAAAAAGCTTATATTATTTATAAAAAGCAAATGATTTAATACGAGTATTCTATTCTTTATAAAAAGCAAATGATTTAATACTTCGAATGCAGCCTAAGCTTATATGGGAAAAGGTACTATGCGCTCGAGCTAATGGGAACGTCCCATGAGATCGAGCTGTGTGGGCCCATCGTGATGCGTGTCAAACATCTACCCCATCAGTCAGATGCACCATTCCATTGTGGGCCTAGGTCTCAAAAATCAAGTCAATCCATGACTTGGGTGGGCCACACCACATACAGAAGTTGAGAGGGGCCGTGCACCATTAAAACATTCATAATCATTTTTTGGGCCCACCGAGATGTGGTTTGCAAATCCAGCCCATCCATTATGTGTGTCTCACTTTGATGAGGGTTCAGACCAAGTTTCAAGAAAGATTCAAAACTCGTGGGCCCCACCAAGTGCTTTTATATGTTTTCGCATGTCTTCACATGTTTTTAGATGGTATGGCCCACCCGAGTTTCCAGATATCAGCTGATTTTTGGGATATCCCATAATTTAAAGGGGACCCATCAAATGCACGGTGTTGATGGTCGACACGCATCACGGTGGGGCTACACAGCTTCCTCATGCGACGTTATCATGAGCTCAAGCGCATAGTACCTTTTCCATATATATATATATATATATATATATATATATATATATATATATATATATATATATGATCTACCTTGATGGTACTATTAAGGAACTGTCCAATAACAGCTATAGAAGGCCATAACATCAGAAAAAATAGGAGAATGTGGCCTACCTTGAGGGTACTATTAAGGATTTTACCCAACAAAAGCTATAGGAGACCATGGCATCAAATAATAATAATAATAATAATAATAATAGTGATAAGTCATTACTTAGAATTAAGGCTGTACACGAACTGAGTTAGCTCGGTTAGCTCGCTCGACTCGACTCTAAAAAGCTCAATTCGACTCGGTTTGAAACTGAGTTTGAGCCGAGTCGAGCTGATTTTTTGAGCTCAAAAAAATTTTATACCGAGCTCGACTCGGATCAAACCCAACTTGAATCGAACTCGGATCGAACCAGTTCGATGACTCAATTACTTTGATATTAATGTTGCTCGCCAAGTGTTTGATGAAATGACTCAACGAAGTGTGGCTAGTGGTAAGGAAGGTATGTATGTTATTGAAACAAACATCCTTTTTTTCTTGATTTTTATGTTGCTTAGAAGGTGTTTGATGAAATACTTGTAAAACAACTGCTGCTGTTTTACATACAGTGAGATTTTGAAGGTGCAATCCATGTATTTGTGAAAATGTTGCACAGGCAAACTTGGCTCGATCTTGGCTTGAACTCACTAAAGGGGCACCGAACCGAACGAAGCCAATTTCAAAGGGCAAGCAAGTTGCAAGCAAGTGAGCCGGTCGTGCCCAGGCTCGACACGGTTTGACTCATGTACACCTCTATGTAGAATGTGGCTGGCCTTGATGTTCACTCCCCAAGTATAGGGTTGTGATGTAGTAATAACTCGGTAAGACCAAGGTCGAATCCACAGGGACTGGAACTTGTACGTTATCTGAAACTAAGTAGAAATAGAATTAGAATGAGATGAAATCTAAATCGGTTGTAATTTGAAGAATAATGATGAAATATTAATCTAAAACTTAGAAGAATCGGAAGGAAAACTAGGGATTCTAGGATCCACTTGTAGAGATCGAGAGAGATCTTATGCCCGGATTAAAAATCGTGGAAATTAACAATCATATATAGTTTTCAAGAGATGAGAGGTATATGAATTAGAATGGATTCCATCACCAAACCATGCCCAGAGACAAAGCAAACAACAATTAAACTAATTACCAACCAATCAACTCCGCCATGAAGGTTAGGAAAGGGTACCGTCATCCGACCATGCCCGGAGACGATGGTGAACAACAGGGCTTCCTGACGTCATAAACATAAAGAGGAAAAGAACATGCTCAAAGCCATTGCAGACCCATTGTAATTTCAGGCACAACAGACCATTAAAGACTGAAAACATTCCCTTAATAAAAACCCAAATCAACATCAATTTAAACAAAGGCACAAGCAAAGAGGCCTCCCATCACGCTACAAGCTTCACCTCTTAGCCCTAGCTAAGAGGTTTAGCCACACATAGACATGGTGGACTAGATCTCTTAAAAAAATAAAATAATTAAATAAAATAGCAAAAGAAAAAAACAAACTCTTTTTCTCTCTGTCTCTCTCTCTGCTCACGTTTGCCCCAAGCCCCCAGATGATGATTCGTTCCTCTCTTCTCTCTCTCTCTTTTATAACAACAGCAAGGGAAGGCCGTCCCAGGAAGAGTCCGTGCTGGAGTCCTGAAAAGGTGCGGATGGAGTATCTTCCGCAAAGTAGGACAAGTGCGGAAACTGTTCGCATTCCCCTATACTAGGCTTATGCTGAACTTAAGGTGGGGCCTAGAATCGGGTTTTTCTGCGGCATCCAATCCGCTCATTGGGATCCCCGTGAAATTTCAATAAAGATAGACTGTTTTTGGACCGAAATTGGTGTGTCCCACCCATCTTTTTCATGTCACCGTCAGTCCTTTATTTGGATGAATGGAAACCAATCTCCACTGATTTCTATGATTCGGCCACCTAGGCTTTGATCATAAAGACCGTGGGAGTCTGATGAACGGTCCGGATCAGACCTACGAGCCGTGATGATGGCCCACAAGTGAACGCCGCAGGCTCTGTTGCGTAACAGAGCCTTACGGCTGCTACTGCGATAATCGGTGGGCCCCATGATGACGTTGGATAGGAAATCTATTTCGTTCATTCGGTTTCTTCTGAAAAACCCATCGGGAAGGACCCATTTTGGAGCAGATTTTCTATGGCCCACCAGAGTTCCTCTTCCGCCGTCCGACCTGCGTTTAACGGACAAGATTCTCCAAGAGCTTGCATGTGGAAAAACCGACACCTAGGAGAGGGTTTAGGCCATCCTACAGATCGAGTGGACGGCTCTGATCTTCCAGAAGAACAACGCATGGGGCCCACAAGGAAGACCCGGCGTCGGCTCAAAGACGTTGTTGCGTCTTTAAAAAATTTTGAGAGTTCGTCAGTCAGCGCAATGCTGACCGACTTGGATTCTTGTGGTGCGCGGCGAGTCTTATACCGACTATGCACATGCATAACGTGTGTGGGTCCCACATTAATATATTCCAAAGATCTGAGCCGTTCATTTGTTGTGTAACCTCATATAAATGGTTGAGACCGAATTTGATGCAGTTCCAGATATCTTGTGGGCCCCAAACTGACGATTAGTAGGCTGATCTGACTGTTGGGCCACTTCCTTAACGATCCAACGGCTGAAATTTGACGTGTACGGTTAATTTATGATCCTCAGGTCGTGTATGAAGTTTCGGACTGAACGGATGGTGGAAAACCTGTGATCTTGCATTCTGGCTGACTTTCGGGCCACTTGAGCTTCAGTTTCTCGATTTTTTCGGATCTCGGCTGTGTAAAATCGTCGATCACAATCCCCAGGAGTCCGTCCCCTGTTTTTGTGACATCGGAGTACCAAATCCACACTTTTAATACCCAATTTCAATTTTAGCTCCTGATTGCATCCTGCAACAAAACACAATTAAAACCGGCCGTTTAAACAGTATCATACCCGTAAATCCAAGTAATAAATGGGGTCTAATATATAATATTTGACCCTCAACACTTGACGGTACTACTAAGGAACTGTCTAATAAAAGCTACAAGAACCATAGCATTGGAAAAAATAGTGATAAGTCGCCGCCAAGGAATGTGGCCTGCCTTGATGGTACTATTAAGGAACTGTCCAATAAAAGCTAGCTACATGAGAATATAGCACCAGAAAAAGTATTGATAAGTTGCCACCATTGAATGCATAATGAATGGCTGGGCCCCTTTTGTGTTGTGTTTTCTCTCCCTTTCACTCTCACACATTTCTCGTTATTGAGTGAAAAATAAATTATTAAAGGTGAGAAAAATATATATTATCATATGAAGCCTATTTTCACCTAATATTACATTTAGTTATGAAAGACTATAAAAATGAATAAATAAAAACAAAATGAACAAAATCTTATGAGGAGAACTTGTGATGAAGGACAATCCAGAGTGCAAGAGGTCAAGTGGGAGATTTTGGGATCTATTTAATTTAATTCTATTTTATAGTGAATTATATTGGATAAGTTATATATTTTCAATTATTATATTTTGGATCAGATTTTCTCAGTAACATTCAAAGAAAAACCTTAAATTTTAAATTTTCTATTTTCTATTTTTAATGGGTGTACGGATGAAGTGCACAAATACTCCCTCATTGTACTACTTTTAATTCATATATTTTCCTATTGACTTTCTTGAAAAATCTTTTCGTCATTTGGGTATGGTTTTTCAACGGACATGAAGATATGTCCCAAAATGTACGCATTGATCATGGCCAATGATTAAAGGTGTTGAATTTTGGGCAGTAGTGGTTATACAGTTCTACAGTTCCTTAGTCTTTTTTTCTTTTCTTTTTTTTTTTTAAATACAAGTAGATCTTACATGCAACCAGTTGTACCGCTAAATTACCGTCCAGCTAGGGCATAATTGTCAAAATTTCAGGTTTGTACGAAATCCAACCCGTCCAAAAGTTGGTCCAACCATGAAGATTGGTCTCATGGGAAAACGAAACCAATCCACTCATCAGGTGGGCCACACATGCACTTTGATCAGATCACAGCTTCTCATGCTTTTCTACAGTGTGGATCACAGATGAATGTATGGGCCTTAGATTTTGCTCCATGTATTCTTCATGGTGGGCCAACCTTTCTCGGATTGTACGTTCTACACACTTGACATGTGCACGCTTCTATGCTCGCTGGACGTGTGCATTTTTGTTACATGGTGGGCCTTAGATTTTACGCCATGTATTCTTCAATCTGGACCGTTTAATCTGGACCGTTTAAAGTGATGGCTCCACTGTGGATGGACCATAGTGAGAAAAAAAAAACAGTCATCGAGTGATTTTAACCGTCCATTTTCAGCCATCAGTTCAATGGTTAAAAGAAATGGTCGGTGGTCCAGATTCAACAGGCTGAATCAGGTGGTCGAGATCCTGCGATTAGCGTGAGTTTGGACCAACTAAGAGAGAGAGAGAGAGAGAGAGAGAGAGAGAGAGACTTGGCTCCAACTAGCCACCATCATTCACCTCTCCACTGATGCAAGTAGAGAGCTAGCTTTGCTAAGCCCACAGGCCTCTACAAAGTAGGTCATGTGCACGCCATGCATGTTCCAGCATGGCACGTGTATTAGATCCGGTCCATTCAACAGAGGGATATCATTATATAAATGCTCTGGAAAGAAAATCAGGTGAGTCTGCTCTTCAGGTGAGCTACAGTTGAGAAACAAATGTAACATCGTTCCCCAAGTGCTGAATGAATCAAATTTATTTTTGGATGAGAATATCTACAAGATCAGACTTACCTGATGAACGGCTTGGATATTTCACACGTTGGCTACCCTAACACATGCGATGGCGTGTGTACATAACATGCCCTGTACACGCGTGTGGGTTGAGCAAAGATCCAAGAGAGAAAAATTGCATGGCCACGAGCGAGAGTAGAATATCCAATCCGACACTTCTCACGCATATAAACGGCATCTAGACCATTCATTAGGTCAGACCCATGCCATCATCTGGCATGCCATATGTGTAAAAAATACAAAAAAATAAAAAAAAAGTTCACTAAAAAGAACAAACCAACGTTCCAGATTTAACCTACACCTGTGGTCCACCTCTGATCATGCTGGCCTAATTTTCGAGCCACATAACATATAAAGCAGGGCCCACCTGATGAGTGGTCTATTATAGAAAATGCATTGTAGATCTAACATGGCTACAGGAAGGAGATAAAAGGTTAGTTTGTGGAATGACGCTAAAATGACACCACAAACGCACTACAGTGCCATGTGATGTCATGAAACCGTTCATAGCATAAAACGGTCATAACCATATGAGCTGTAATAAGGTGCTGTTCTTATCACACAACCTAGGGCTACTCGAGATAGCCAAACTTCTATTCTCCCATGGTGTCAATCTGGTGGGGGCCCACCTTTCATGCAGGTTCCATCATCTAAGTGGGAGGCTAACATGTTATTTGACCGTGTCACACACATAGTGGGACCTACCACATAATTGGCCAGGATTTCAAGTGTGTGGTGTTGGAAATTATACAAAATAATATAAGTTTTTCTGTATAAATGTGGAAACTGAAAAAATAAATTGGTTTGAAAAGGATAGGCTGAAGCATGTCTGGGACACTGTCCTTAGAGCATTATTTGCCCTTACTCAAGGAATTGAGTATGCTGATAGGTTACAGGCAAACGACTTCTAGGATATAACGAACCTGATGTGGGTCTGCGTTCAACAAACACGAAGGCCCACCTACTGGAACTCCATTACACTCAGTCCGACATAAATACAATAAAAGAAAATTCTCAAAAAGAAAAAGAGAAAAGAAGATGTCTGTAAGTGAGACCACTGCACTGGTCTATTCTTCTTATTCTTCAACTATTGATTCAATTGAATCATTCTAGACCACACCGCTAGTCTGCTCTTCAAGCAATGGTTCAACCTTGCTATCTTGCTGGAGTCACTGGAGTATATGAGAGGAGTGGCTGTCTCCGTTCATATGGGTCTACTGGAGTGGGTTGAGAGATGGTTTGGAATCTCATCCAGACCCTGTTTATATAGGCCGTGGTGACTAGGGGGTTATGGTCCAAGGAAATAACTCTCAGTAAGCCATTTATAGTTGTTGAAAAACTAATCGTTTTATGGCCGTTTTCTGACTGTTGTGCATGAGCCATAACCACTGCTGCATGTGACTGTTATGAGACAGCAGCTAGCCGAGTGCAAAGTGCGCCTCTACAGCCACACTGCTTCACATGCCCACGCCACTGAGCCCGTGACCGAGCGCGCACGCAAGTCCCATCGTCCATGGATTATGTGGGCAAATAATAAGGTACTCCACTGTTTTCATATAAACCACAAAATCTTCTCTTCCCTTTCCCCATGTGGAACTATTCTCAAAACCCCCAAAAAGATGTTTTTCAAACACTTTTTATATAATATATATAGTTTTATTATTAAAATATATTTTAAAAATCAATATTTTGCAACATGTGGATAATAAGATTAATTGGAAGACTACATATATGACTAGCCTTCATTATTGGTGTACTTGTATCTAATTTTACAAATGGGTCAGGTCAATTTAATAGGTTATTAGATATTTTTTTTCTCTTTATGTAGTATGTAGCTGTATTACTTTTCTTAGTATCTTTTCTATTCTTACTCTCCTCTACACATGCATAAATATCATACTCTAAGTAATAATAATATTAAAATTAATTAAATAATTAGATATAAATAGAAGTTTATAAATTAAGTAGGCTAGTGAGTAACCTATGTTTAATAAGGTAATAGGTCCAGTCCAAATTTTAAGTAGGTCTAAGGTGGTGGGAAGTGAGTTTTTGGATAATAAGATTTTCATGAGGCTGATTCTAAGCCGCCATCCAAGGACGAATACCTTCTTTTAATGGAATATTTATGGTGTTGAAAGTCACATCTTAAATCACAAGAGACCACATTGCCGAACCGTTACTGCAATATATGAAAAAGATGAAAGATTTATAGGGATTGTAGAGAGACCTCGATGGATACACTTCCTAATAAATATAAAAGATTTATAATCTAAGAAGATTACCTTAATCTACTCCACATAATAACTCCAAAGCCCAATAAAAAAATACCTGCCAATTTTTTTGAAATCTTTCAATTTTGTTCCAATCACAGAGTTTTATATACAAGCCATTTAGTATTCCATGTATTAGAGAATGATAAATATATATATATAAATTACATGGGTCTATTTGACAAAAAGGACTTTCTAGTAATTTATCATTTTAAATCGCTCATTTGAGATGTATGCATACTTGTATGATCCAGAATGTTCCCCTGGTGAGCCATTATCAATGATTTAAGCCGTCCCTTTATCGAGTGTCTTAGCTGCATGGCCAATTTTATACTGTTGTCAGTGAGAAAAACGACGGTAAAAAACCGTCGCTAATTGAAAATCCTGGGCAACTATGCCAAACGATTTTTACTACAACCTAAAGCCGTCACAAAATCTGTCATTTATTTGCTCTTTCCAGTGATTCAATACCTGTGGGCCATGTTTCGGTAATCCAAACCATTGGTCTGCTGAGACAGTAGATGGGGCCTACTTAGAAAACATTTCATATTAGAAGATCCTAACCTTTCAATCAGTGAGCCAACAAATGATTGTTAAGGCAATTGTCCATATTCGACCAAAGGGTTGAAACATTCTAGCGTGGAGATTTTTGTACAGGTCCACCTTCCGTGGTAAGGCCCATCATATAAACCGTTTAGATCACCGAAACATGGCCCCACATGTACAGAATCATGTGGTTCCTTAGACTCTGTTTGCTTCAAATGAGAAAAATGTCCTTATTCCCTTTAAATGGTCCACTAATTAACACTGTCCTTCTCATTTTAGGTGGTCCAGATCATCCAACCGTACATGTGAAGGGTGGTGATTAGGCAGGACCAAGTTTAGGGGTTTCCTGGTTGGACGACAAATACTAATTTTGACAAAACGGATTATTCCTGATGCGTCAACTGGTGGGTCCCACACCCACACCCACAGCCAAACCTAGGCCCGTGGGTCCAAAGAGACCAAAACGAACAGGTCCGAGCCCAATGAATTCGCGGAGTTTCTGCAAGAGATCCGGGCTTCTTAGGTGTGTTCCATTTTGATGTAGTGGGCCAGACCGATCATCAGTCGGGTTACATGCTTCTGTGATTGATGTATGAAAATATCCTGGAAAATCATGAATAGGTTGGGCTTAGGGCTAATGTGTTTTTTTATGCAACCTGAGCCAGATCTTTATGGCCCCGATGCATCCTCATGCCCCAGAGCGGGTGAGACCCAAAAGCTCGATAGGCCAGACCAGACCATTAAATCATCATTATTAGGGGTGGGTCAGGACCTAACAGGGGTTCGGCTTTTGGTGGGTCCCGGTCTAGATCTTGGAGGTAGACCTGGTTCAGCAGATATTGGATCTAAGTTTAGTGTTAATCGTTTACATGTTTGGGTCCACACGATGGATGGATTAGATGGCTCACACATGGTGCACGTGTGTGGCTTAGGAAACCTCATCATTTCTTTTACTAAAATGATCCATAGATATGAGAGAAGGATAAGAAATAGTGCTCCTAGTTGCATTGGGAAAACACAATCCAATTCATTCATCCAAACTCTTTGGCTATGTCTATTTACTGCAAGTAAATAGAAATCCTTATAGAGCTTATAATTAATTAATCATCATAATCCTAAATTCACTATGGACAGTCAGACAAATCCCATCCAATGATGGAAATCTCCAATCTGATCTTAGTGATGGTGTATCAAAGTATGAAATTTTGTCTAAGCCTCATATTTAAACCTTTTTTTTTTTCAAGGCATTACTACCATACAAAATAAATAAATAAATAAATAAAAATCGAGGATATAGTGAGCTTAGGTGGTTATTTTACAGGCCTTTCATACAGGGTCTTTGTCTACGTTCTAAAGTGCATAACAGGCTTTTTTTTAGGTGTTTGTTTAAAGCATCCATTGATGGTCTAACAAAAATGCCATAGCTCTCTCTCTCTCTCTCTCTCTCTCTCTCTCTCTCTCTCTCTCTCTCTTCTCTCTCTCTCTCTCTCTCTCTCTCTCTCTCTCTGGGGGTTTTTTAAACTATGGCGAGCAAAGCCTTCATTTCTGACATCTCCTAATTTGGTTCCTTCATTCCTGAAGCAGAACCATTTCCAGCTTCAAACCCAAAAGTAACACCACCCTCAGTTGCAAATCAATTTTCCTGCCATTAATCATTCATCAGAGTGATTACGCAAGGTTGAAATCAACAGCCCTAGATAGCATGATCAATATGGGCCACCCATTTTCCAAGCAATTGCCGGTATGGTTAGCATCATCTCATCAAGGTAATTTTTTTTTTTTATGATGATGGGCACCCAAAGGTGGGGATCACTCAAAAAAGGGTGAGCAAATTTCTTACATTGGTAAGTTACTTTCTAGCATAATAAACATGGATTACCATTTCCAGGCAGTTACCATCCTTTTTAGAAGCCGTTGATAGGATGGTTAAGATAATCCAATTACAGTGACTTTTGAGAGGAATGGGTAATCGAAGTCAAGCCCCATACCAAAACAGTGCAAATCAATGATCAGGGCTATTTCTAGTATAACCAACATGGACCATCCATTCTCATAGCTTGATTGGTTAGCCCACTTGATTGGTGAGCAACCAGCAGTAGGCCCACATCAAATAATAAGACCTCTGTAATAATCAATATAGACCGTGGGCAATGGGTACCAACCTTCCTCCCATTCATCAACACTTAGGACTGGTCCAATCAAAGTTATATCGACCTACAGTCAAGGCAACAAGCAAAATTACATACTAGGGTTGGAAAAAAAAACAAACAAACAAACAATAGTGAAGTCAAGCAACCAGAAATTATACTTCACGCGCGGATTACCCCGATCTCAAGGACATCTCCTTAGGATATTATATGAAAATTCCCGAACCCAAGGACATCTTCTTAGGATATTACATGAAGGAAACTGTTTGACCTTATTTAAAACAGAAAGTTGGAGAGCACACCACCTGTAACTTTGTTAATGTGGCAAAAATGATAAACATTCATTCAAGTGAGCACGATAGAAAGAAACGGGCCTCACCCATTGTGTAAGACCACAAAAAACTGGAAAAAAATATATATATACAACGGAAAGCATTCCACTGCTAGAGCTAATTGCAGGCAAAAGACAGGGCGACATCTCACGCACCACAAATTCGAAGGACACTGAAAAAACAGAACAGCAGAAAACCTATTTTGATGGCATGGGCCAGCCAGCAGCCAAGAAGGCACAGCAGAAACCTCAATTGATGAAGCAATCTCCAGCCACCCCGGCTACCTGCAGCAGATGATCCTGAGCTGGATGGAGGCCCACTCAAATTTCAGCCGAAGAACTGAAATGGCTAGGCGGTACCATAAGCACAGCAGGGAAACGCCCACCATACAACAAAGCAACCAGCAACCAGACCTTCATACTCCATGACCTCAAATGGTCCCGACATCATAGAAGCAGGGCAGCGGCAGCCACAACTTCCAAAGCAAGTCTGCCTCAGGTGACACAGACGCATCCTCAGCAACCTCAGCAAATGAGCGAGCCACAATTCTCTAGCAGAAACAGCAGCGGCCACAAAAGATCCTTGCAGCAGAATCACCTGAACAGAGGGAGCTCAAACACAGACACCCCAGCCCAATCCCATGTGTAGGGCATAGGGGAAGCCAATATCACCAGCAACCAGATCGTCATCCAACCTCACCACAGGCAGCAACCTAATCCTCACCATTCAAACACAAACACCCTGGCCTCAATGCCAACAGCGACAACCCGATCATCATCCAACCTCACCTCAGGAAGCAACCTAATCCTCACCATTCAAACACAAACACCCTGGCCTCAACACCAACAGCAATCCAATCAACAGAAACACCACCTGCTACCAATCACAACATCCACATGCCATCACCAATAGACCAACAACAACAGGCCTAAAACCAGCCAATCCAGCCAGACCATCGACCCTCATTCTTGCAGCACAGCCCTCAGCTCTGGCCTTCATTGACAACAGCAGCAGCAATATAAATAAATAAATAAATAAATAATCCAAACAGCCCAAGATAAGCAACAGGGGGAGATAAGCAGCAACCCCGCCCAGCAAGGCTGGAGTCCCAGGTTGGCACAGGGCAGAAAGATGCCCTGCCACTGATGAAATCCCAGCCGATCACCAAGAATGCCTCCTTACATAGCCGAAACCGAAACTGTTGAGGGCCATACACCCTCTGGCAGCTCTAGGAAGCCCCACTCTCCTATAGTACTGGCTATTGCCCTCTCCTTGACTCCCAAATATGAGCATTTACACTGATACAAGAATAAAGATTCATTTCCAGAAGAATTGAAGGTTCACATTTCATCATACATTTTTTATGATTTAAGGCACACATGTGACAAAATTTTAACCAAAAAAAAAAAAGCAACACACAGCAGCATGCGGAATACAATGTGTATAGAAATATTTTGCTCGGTCCTAGGAGATTTGAAACTTGTTATTATGATATTCCAGATGACTATGCACCGTTTTTGCTCCATGGCTTGATCACGGCCACAACAATAATAACAACAATGAGAAGAAGTATGAGAATTGCTATGCACATCCACTTCCGAGAGCTCTTTTGCAACTTCTTCGCCTTTTGGAGTGCAGTTGTACCAGATTGCACGTGGTCCACTGCGCTAGATACCTGATGGGGAAAAAATCTGAGATAGACAAAAAAAGACCAAAACTGCAAAATACTTTAATAGAGGAATTATACAATCCTTGATCCCTGAGTTCCGATTAGGGTGGGCCACAATTGATGCAGGACAATTAACCACTTGCTCTAAAAGCTCAAACTGTTAGAGTATGGCGAATTAATCCATTTATCTCATAGCCCAGGCCCCACATCTTATGGTTTAGGACCTCGGTCGAACCCCCCTCGTGGGCTCGTGGGCCCCAAATCACATAGGCCGCCCACCCCTAGTGTGTCCCCGCATCCCACGGGCTACCCCACTCGAGCCCCGTGTGAAATGCCCCTGCATTAATCACCCCCAGTGAGGAGTCTCGAACACGAGACCTCCCCCGTGGGCCCCGAATCACATGGGTCACCCACCCCGAGTGTGTCCCCGCATCCCACAGGCTACCCCACTCGAACCCGGTGTGAAATGCCCCTGCATTAACAATCCAGTGATCCACACTAATGGATCATGCACCACAAACATTCCAGATCACAAGATACTATTGCTCGGTGTTGTGAAACAGTAAAGAAATGAAAAAAGCAGCTGTATAAATACAATTAAAAAAATAAAAATAAAAACCAGAGGGAGAGGCAAAAGATTAGATGACTTGGATCTTCCACAACCTGATTTATTTTTGGGGCATGATCCATCCAATGTGCGCCCATCAGACCAACAGTCTGGACACACCCGTGGACCTGACTGGAGGAACAAAGGGCCAAGCATATCATGCATATCACCTGGATGAGGATCTGATGATTCCACCAAAGATGATATCCAATATAATTGGCATCCATCTTTTTATGGGTAAACAGAACATATTTCCATGTCATATCCAATTTATTGGTGTAACATGATTGCAATATATTCGATCTCTTACAAGTTTCAGTTAAAAGAGGTTCAAGGGGGAAATTTTTGGGAATAAACAGAAACTGGGATGATAGATCCATCACCATCGTCTTTTTGCGAAGAGTACGTGGAACAGAAAATGAGTGGTCCCCAAAGTGAAAGTTCATCCAGCCCATTTGCTAGGTGGGCCACATGCTTACAAAGAAATGGATGGCTAGAGAAATGATAACCAATGATCTATTCAACCCCAAGCAAGAGGGTTGAGAAAATGAAGAAACGAGGAGGTCAAGAAAATGAACAGGCAAATATGCGGTTGGAGTTGGACCAATAGACGGCTCTCACTCAGATATGTGTTTCTCACCTGATGAGTGGTCTAGCCTGATTTTTAGGATAAGACATACCCTGAAGGCACCATCACACGTGTGCCATGCCAGGATGTGTATTGTAGTAGTGAAAGCACATGAAGATGGACAACCAGGCCAGGCCACCAACCTACATCTATTGCCTAGCTTGATGGGCCTAGGATATAGAATGAAAGAAAATGAGCTAATCTACCCTTGGGCCATGATCAAGGGAATGGTAACACTACACTACGCGCTTGGTTTATGATTTATGACCCATGAATTCTAGAGGGTTTGAATCATTTCAAAATTCAAAACTTTTGATGCTCAAATGGTTCCCACCACCCAGCTAGGAATTAGGATGGTCGGTCACCTAGGCTTTTTCAGGTGTTTTTAACTACCTTGGTTAAAAATTTACTGCTTGCATTGAAAAGGATTGTGCTTGAGAGAGTTTGCACATTATGCATGAGTCGGTGAAGGGTAAGCACTAAGATTCATTTCAAGTCCCTCTTTCCCTTCCTCAAATTTGAGAATTCTGCTGGAATAAAATAAATAGGCCTTTACCTGTGATTCGATGTTGTCCAGCATTTCACCCTGCGCCTCCACCAACACTCCCAAATCTAGGAAAATCTACAAAAAGAAAAATTGGAATATTAGTGAAATTTTGAGAGGAAAAAAAATCTGAAATGAAGATTTTGAATACACCTGCTAGCATCTTCCTGAGTCTTGGATTTGATTCCTTTTGTATCATAGAACATGAAATTCCTTTTTTCTCCATTTTTTTTTCTTTAGACAAGACTCTAAATTATTGTCTAAAGTACCTTTCTTTTTCCCCCTTATCTCTAGGATGCAAAGTCTTCAGTAGGGCTATCAACCTGGTTCAACTGATGCCCGGGTAAACCCAACCCCAACCTGTTGATTTTGTGGGCCTTGAAATTAAGCCTGGGATGTGACAGCCATAAACAGACCACGACCCAGGAATGGGCTGTACCCCAATTAAAAAGAAAAAGAATCAACCTAAAAGTGCAAGCCTGGTCCTCCTATGAATTAGGCCTGAAATTAGGCCATGGCGGCCCCTGACGGGCTTGACATGCCATAAACAGACCATGACATGCACGGGCCCTACCTCAATAAAGAAAGCAGTCAAACCTAAAAGCCCAACTCTGGTCTTTCTGTGTATTAAGCCCTGAATTTAGGCCTTTGATGCTCCCGACAAGCTTGAGATGAACGAAAACTGCATGCTGAGCCAAGCTGAACAGACCCTTGGTCCATTCTAAAAGCTTCAAAACCAGCTAATGGCTCGATGAGAACTGGTATGGAGGAAGAAAATGAAAGCATTTCCAATGGATTCCTCAACACCCACAAAAAATCACACAGGTGAGAACAAAGCTTCGACAGAATGAACTCAAAATGAGAAAGCGAGGGGGGAGGGGGGGGATACGAAGTAAAATATCATCTTCAAAAGGAAGGAAGATGCATACGGTGCATGGCAGAACGGAATGTGTAGCCAAGCCCAATTAGTTGGGGTAAGGTTTAAATACTGAGGATGCGAGAAGACATGGTGAAGTTTAAAAATTACCTGCTTGAAAACACCACGTGAAAGAGTAAATTAGGGAGTTAAGGAAAACTTTGTTGGTGTCCTTTGCCCATGTTTGAAGGTAAGGGAAATTTTATAGTTGACGATCTTGCCAAAAAGGGTGTTCTCTTCCCTTTTGTAATTCTTTTCGTTTCTTAATAAAATCACTTTTTGCCATTAAAAGAAAAAACGTCACCAACAAAAAGCACTGTCCTCGCTCCAGAAGTCAGTCAGACTAGGAGGCAGGGAAAATATGATTTTTCAGTTCGCCGCGAAGTCTTTGACCTCATCACAGACAAAAGGAAGCCTCGAAAGCTCCGCCTATTTGGAGAACCCATTGAAAGTGCAATGGGATAACCTTCTAAAAAGATAAGGGCAGTGTACGAACTTGGACTGGTACAATGGATTGTACTTATAACCGCCTAAGGACTCTAACCGCCTAAGGACTCCAAAATCCGAAGTTTGCTAATTCCACAAGCATGTGGAATCCTGCTCATTCACAGACAGCCACGTGAAAATATGGAACACATGCACAATTTCTGAACTTTCCATTTGGTTGGAAATAATGCTTTCATCTTCTGCCTCAAGAATCAGGCAGTTCCCCTCCTCAGGTGGGCCACAGAGTATGAAGTAAGGTAATGGTTAAAATATTTTTACTAGCTGCTGATCTGTTTTGGTAGCTGTGGCCACCTGAGGCATTGAATGGCCTGAATTTTAGGCCAGAAGATCTAAACAGAGAAGCCGACCCGATGAAAGCTCAGATCTCTCACGCGTGTTCTACATTAGCATGTGCACCTGCATGTGGATGGGCAGGGGCACGGGGCCCCAGACGCATGTGCAATTAGCAAACCTCCCAAAGCCCAATTGTCAGAGTCCAAAACAACCCTTACTCAATTTACTGCCACAACATGACTTTCTAAACATAAAACATCCCAGAACATGCATAAATTCATGTAAAATTTTCCTGAAATCGGAAAATTAACACAATCTAAAATTGGAAACAAATAAACTTAGATTGGCTGTCAAACAAAAAAAAAAAAAACTTCTCAATAATGTTACTTGCAAACCCAGCAAAACTTAGAAGCTATCTTTGACTTGATTTACAAAGAAACTAATTTAAACGGATCTTGGAACTCTAGATTAGAAAATTTCAAGAACTCCAAGCCAAAGCCCAAACTGGAAACCTTCCCAATCATATTACTACCCGATTTGGCTCTTGGCGGGACCCCAAATGCCCCAAATGATGAACTCGTCAAATAAAAATCTATTTTTTGCCACAACCATGTAATCTTTCGACCTTTGGAAGGATAACCCAATAGGCTACCCAATGGTTTCAATCAATGTTTTAAATATCGAAGATATCGGCCAATATATCCCACGATATATCTTGTATCCCACATGCGCGATATGAAAAGCACAGGTAGTGCCGATATATCCCACATGTTTGATTTGGTGACCATTTCCAATTTCTAATCTCTCTCTCTCTCTCTCTCTCTCTCTCTCTCTCTCTCTCTCTCTCTCTCTCTCTCTCTCTCTCTCTCTCTCTCTCTCTCTAATCTTTCGACCTTTGGAAGGATAACCCAATAGGCTACCCAATGGTTTCAATCAATGTTTTAAATATCGAAGATATCGGCCGATATATCCCACAATATATCTTGTATCCCACATGCGCGATATGAAAAGTACAGGTAGTGCCGATATATCCCACATGTTTGATTTCCCCCCCCCCCCCCCCCCCCCTTTTCTTTTTGAAATTATGTTAAATCAGTGTCAAATGGTTACAAATCCATTGGTTCTTCATTTTTTGCATTAAAAATGGAGTTGAAGCTTTGATTTCAATATCCATTGGTTTTTCATGTTCTCCATTATTTTTTTCAAAATTTTCCTTCAATCAGCTATCAGTTGAGACTAATTTTGAAGTAATTAGGAGTATTTGATGAAATGATCATCACATACCCTCTAATTTCAAATTTTGAGTGTTGGTGGTCCAATTTGGGGAAAATTGGGGAAAAATATTAAATTTCTCCAATTTCTCTCAAATTGCTTGCAATGTTGCACTCCAAACATGAAATCAAGCATGTATGAGGGCTGTCAATTGAGACTAATTTTGAAGTATTTAGGAGTGTTTGATGAAATGATCATCACATGCACTCTAAATTTTGTGCATTCAATTTGAATATAATTGCATTAGTTCAATATTTCAATCAGACAATGTATAGCTTAGGACCCTATACAAAGGAAACCTATTATGTGCATTTCTTTTTTGAGATGTGATGATTTAAAAGTGTATATTAAGATCTTTTTTAACAATCCCTGAAGTTTCACTGAAAAATTAAACCATTTTCCCAATGTTTCCCCATGTTTCCCAAAAAGTGCAATAAATTACCAGATACAAACGATGTATCCCGTGCAATAACCGATATGTATCTGTATCCCAAGGGTGCGATACGTAATGCAATACCGATATTTCGAACACTGGTTCCAATTTGTGTCTAGCAGAGGTTTGTCCCTCAGACCAGTGCTGCTTTTTTGGATGATGAAAATAAGACTATAAAATCATGCACGTGAGGCATACTTTATCAGGAGCAAGTCTGAGATTAAAAAAAAAAAAAAAAAGATTTTGAAACTATGACCAAGCAGACCATCTTTTGATCCCTTGATGTATATTTTGTGGGGTTCAACTTGCATTAAGGATCCACATTGGAGGCCAAACACCACAAGTTTTTTGGATTATACTTTATTTATTTATCTTCTCATTTTTCAAGCGTGTCTTTTTTTAGAGTTCTATAAAATCTGACTCAACCTGTCTCGATCAACTGAGTCAGCTTGAATTAGCATGTATCTTGACTTGATCAAGATTTTAAACAGTGAAGCAAGTACCTGATGCAACTCAAGAAGCTTCTTCTCTAAATCTCTCACCGCATCATGGCGCTCTTGGATTTCTGCCAAGGTGTCCATTACCTACAATCAAATTTGGGATGTCTTTATTAATATGAATCTATCCTTAAAATTCAACAGCAAAGCGCATACAACAATGATCATTTAACAAGTCTTAACGCAAATATATATATTATATATATATATATATATATATATATATAAATAGTTATGAACTAGAAACATCAGAAAATAAAACAAATGCAGAAGATAATTTCTTTGTTGAGCCATGCAAGCTTGAAGAGGACTGACAAGTTCTTCGTGACACATGTGACAGAGTAGAAAATGTGTCAGATCTGGGCCATTTATCCCACCGAGAAAATGCCCTGACACAAAAATCAGGCTAACTGAAGCAGGGCAATGGCTGTTGGATGGTCTCAATCAGCCCACAATCTCAATCTCAATACTTGGATAACATTCAAAAATAAACAACCAAATTTGCAGGTTTAAATCTTACTGCACAAGTTGGACAGTGTCGCACATTGGCCAATGATTAGCATTGCACTAGTTGGCATGATGCAAGCATCAATGTGCTTGTATTGAGCATGATATGCCTAATAGGTTCCAACGAATCACTGCCCAAAGCAAAACAAAACCTAACTTCATCCTAACCATTCATTAAGCCGAATCCTAACCATCTGTTTTAATAAAATATTAACAATGACTAAACTATCCCAAATTTTCATCATGGTCATACAGGGCTTCAAGAAATAGGTCGTAACTCACTCAATTCATATCAAATCACAAGATCTTGGGCTCATCTGAAAGCTAACTTGATAAGTCTACAAATGGAGCCAATTTCGTGTCATTAGGACAGCTTGATACCAAAAAAGCTGCCTACAAAGTGATGAAAATATTAAAGGGGAACTTGTTCACTAAGTAAACACTCTAACAACTAATTAAACAATAAATGGGATAATTTTAAAGATCTCCACTGTTTTGGATTATTGCAAGTGCTTCCCCTTATTAGAGATGGTGGGAATATGTGCTAAACGATAAAAACTCATTTAAGGAATTTGTTTTGCACAGGTTCAGGGCCCACTATCATTACGAATGGCATCCAACCTGATCCAACAGGTTGCTCCACCATAAAAATTGGGCACCCAAAAACCCTCGCCATGTGGGCCACACCATAGAAAACAATGGACAACCACCCAAACCACCAAATTCATGCGGTGGGCCACCTAATGATTGGATTAGCTTGACTTTTCGAGTGTCCCATTTTCTTGGAGTGACCATGCTAAACGGGTCGGACGACATGCACATAGTATGGAGGACCCACATGTCTACGAGTTGCATATAAGATAAGAGTAAAACGGTCAACTGCTCAAAGATAACAGTGCCGTTTCTTTGTATGGGGGAATCTGCAATGAATCTTTGAAAGCAAGGGCAGGTATATGGAATAATCCAAAATAGAGAGGAGGTGTTTACAATTCTCCAAACAATTAACCTATGGACCTATGGACCCATGGTTTGATTATACCATGTATGGT
The DNA here is from genome assembly GCA_030180095.1 of Magnolia changhungtana. Taxonomy (NCBI): domain Eukaryota; kingdom Viridiplantae; phylum Streptophyta; class Magnoliopsida; order Magnoliales; family Magnoliaceae; genus Magnolia; species Magnolia changhungtana. The sequence continues at coordinate 195,088 of JASAUF010000063.1, read as the reverse complement.
CCATCAATTAAGGGATTAGGCACTTTTTGTCCATCTCCTTCTCTGGAAGTCTCATCTGTCTTGTATATACCTCATTTTTCATTCAATTTTACATTAGTTAGTTGTGTTACCAAAAGTCTAAATTGCCCATTTACTTTATTTCCTCCTAATTACATGTTTTATGATGTAATAACGGGGAAAATTGGTTCAGAGAATGAGGCATGAGGTTTATACCATCTGGGTCATGCAATAAGTACAACACTCATCTAGTGTGACACCACTCCAATGGCATTGTCGCCTTTGGACATCTTCCTCTAAATAAGCTGAAGCAAATGGTTCCAGAATTAGTATTTGTTTCTGATTTTGATTGTGAAGTTTGTCAATATAGTAAGCATAGTCATGCATCTTTTCCACCCCGCATAGATCTACGTCCATCGGGTCCATTATTATTAGTTCATTCTGATGTATGGGGCCTTGTCAGTCCCAAGTCATCATTGGGTTTAAGTATTATGTTATCTTCGTGGATGATTTTTCTAGAACTATTTAGCTAAATTTATTGAAAGAAAGAGCAGAAGTTTTTCTATATTTCAATTATTTCGTGTTCAGATTAAAAATCAATTCAAAACAAACATTTAGATTCTGCGTTCAGAGAACCAGGGAAATAAATGCCAAATGAGTTTCAGCCATATTTACAAAAACATGGAATCTTACATCAGACATCTTGCAATCACACTCCACTACAAAATGAGATGGCTAAACACAAGCATAGGCATTTACTAGAGGTCATACAGGCTTTTTAACTTCAGATTAATATACCAAAGTATCTCTGGGGAGGTGTTATACTGACTGCATGTCTTCTCATCCATCATATGCTCTCATTTATTTTAAAGGGAAAAGTTCCTCTTCAAATGTTCAGTCCTTTGTGTCCTTTATTCTCTCTCCCTCCAACAATTTTTGGGTGTACTGTTTTGTTCATCATTTGAGACTTTGACAAGTTTTTTGTTTTCTTTCCCTTTTTTTCTCTTTTTTTTTTGAGAGGTGACAGCAATTTTTACCAAACAAATGACCTCCTCAACAAAAGAATCCTTGTTTTGAAAGCACCAACTGTTTTCAACCTTCCAAATAAACCAAAAAAATCTCACCGCGACAAGCCTCCAAACTGCTTTCCAAGATTTACACACTGCTTTCCAAGTTTGACAAGTTAGACCCACACTCTTTGAAATGTGTCTTTCTTGGATGTTCTAGGTCTCAACATTGGTAGAAGTGTAATTGTCCCTCTCTCCAGAAACAGTTTGTGCCCTAATGTTATTTTCTTTGAATCAACTCCCTTCTTTCCATCTGAGCATCAGAAGTTTGTGGACATGGTCATGGACACATCAACTCGGGTTGTTTTACCTATTCCAGACCAATCACTCTTTACTGATCCATCTACTACTCAGGCGCTCCAGGTATGCCTTGGACAGAAGAAAAGGTGGTGGTGCACCACCCATCCCTCATGCTTCTCAACAGCCATCTTCCACGTCAACAGATCCATTACACTACTATCTCCAATGATCTACAAATTAATGTACATAAAGGTACTTGATGTTGCACTCTTCATCATATCTCCAACTATGTTTTCCTAGATCACTTATCTCCTTCCAGCAATTTGTGTGTTCCCTGAAATCTGTTTCTATTCCTCATTACTTTCAGGAAGCCCTGTCTGATCATGGTTGGAAGCAAGCTATGTGTGACAAGATGCAAGTTTTACATTTTAATGGGACATGGGAGTTGACATCATTGTCCACTGATAAGCGAGCTGTGGGGTGTAAATGGGTTTATACCACTACATAACTTCCAAATGGTTTTGTTGACCAACCAAAGGCCCATCTTGTTGCCAGAGGGTTAACACAATCCTTTGGTGTGGATTATAACAAAACTTTTTCCCTGGTGGATTAAACTCTATCCAAATTATCATCTCTACTGCCATAAATTTGAACCGACCTCAGCATCAGTTAGATGTTAACTTGAATGGGGATTTGTTTGAGGAGGTGTTTATGGAGCAACCTCCAGGGTATGTTTCTCAGAGTTAAATAAGGTGTGCATGCTTAAAAGTCCCTTTAAGGGTTGAAGTAGTCTCCTCAGATGTTAGAGTTTGGGCTGGCATAGATCCAAGCCAATCACTTGGTTTTTTTTACAAGAAGGGCAACGGTGCATGTGAGATTGTGTTGGTTGTGTTATGTTGATGATATCATCATTACAAGTAGGGATGACAGTGCTATAAATCATCTCAAAGCGTATCTCAAGCATCACTTTCAGACCAATGACTTAGGTAAGCTACAATATTTTCTAGGTGCTGGAGTGGCCAAGTCTAGGGTAGGAATTAATCTTTCCTAGCAAAACTATGTTACAAACTTACTGTCCGAGACTGGTATGCTTGGGGCCAAACCTCTTGATACTCCTATGAATTCTAATCAGAAGCTGATTGTGGAACAAAGAAAATTGTTTGATGATCCAAGTAGGTACTGTAGGCTAGTTGACAAGTTCATATACCTCACAATTACACATCCTAATATTACATTTCATACGTGTTGTAAGTCAATAGATGCAGGTTCCTAGAACCCTTCATCAAGACGCAATTATTCATATGATAAGGTATTTGAAGGGATCTCCTGGCTGTGGTATAATTACAAGAGACATGAGCCATTCATGTTGAACAGTACTCAAATGCATTGGGGTTGGTTCCGCAGCTGACAGACACTTGACTACCAGTAATTGTACATATGTTGGTGGTAATTCCGTGACTTGGAAAAGCAAAAAAGCAGAACGTGATGGCAAGATCAAGTGCAGAGGCAAAAAATTTAGAGGTATGGCCCATACAACTCGTGAGCTTATGTGGCTACAAACATTGCTTCATGAGATTTTTTCAGTAGGCATGGATGATATCTATGCTCCACCTTGAGGAGTGTTATTGATAGTGGATGTGGTTGTAGGTGATGGTAAAAATGGTCATAAAATTGGGAACATCGGCTTCTAAATTGGGAACGGGTCTGCGATACGATTCTGGGAAGACCGGTGGGTGGGAGACATGATCTTCAAAAAACACTTTCCCAAACATATACCATCTGGAGACTGATAGAGAGGGTCCAGTTGCCATCTTCTACTCGCATACGGATTCTGGTATAGTTTGGGAAGTTAATTGTATCAGAAACCTCCACGGCTGGGAGGTTAGTGAATACGTTAATCTGATGGACTGCTTATCCAGAGTGGTCCCGAACCAGGGATATCCAGATAAGCTCATCTGGAAGAGGGACAAATCCAGTCAATTGTTGGTCAAATCCCTATACTCTTATCTTGCCCCCTCCCCTTCCCCTGGAACCCCCCCCCAAAGTATACTTGTTTATGGTTGGTCATGGAAAAAAATCGGATCTTAACAGTAGACAATCTGAAAAATAGAGGCATACAGCTCGTCGATATTTGTCTCTGCTACATGAAAAGTGAGGAATCAGTCTACCACTTACCGGTTCACTGCCCATTCATCTCCCAGATCTGGCGGGACTTCTTCAACAGATTCAATGTCAGCGGGTGTTTCCCGGATTCTGCTTCCTCTATGTTAGCTTATTGGCACGGGTTTAAACTCGGCAAAAACAAATCCCTAATTTGGAGAATGGCAATCCTCGCTATTTGGTGGGCTGTTTGGAAGGAGAGAAATGAAAGATGTTTTAATGACACCCAGTTACTCATTGGCTCAAGTAGTGGGATCCTTTGCAAAAAAAAAATTGATAATTGAATGGGTGGCAAATGTTATTGGGCTTAAGGACCATAATCTTTTGTTTTTAGGCTTGTAGGCTTCTGGTTCTGCTATCTCAGCAGTTCCTTTTTCTGTATTTTCGCACTCTTTTTAATATAATTTCGTTGCTTCCAAAAAAAAAAAAAAAATGGTCATAAAATTGTACAGCCCACATGGTCATTGGTCTTTGGTCTTGTAACCTTTCACTTCATGTTATTTGGTGATGTAAAAAGCATATTGTAACAAGTGAGGGGCGAACTGGACATTCTTATTTTATTGCTTAAAGTATAGAAGCAAAGAGCGGAAGACATCCAAATTTAACCCTTCTCATTATTCTTTCATACTCCATATCTTTTCTTTGTTACTCCCTTTCCCACTATTTTTCCCATACCAAACTATAGAATCCACCCTTGGCATGGAGTCCAGCCTTGAGCCCCCATAATATAGATATGCTTGACGCGTATCCTGGATGCATCAGTAGATCTTTGTCAATCCTTTTTCACATAAATCTCATTCACATTTTCTTAACCAATCGATCAAAACTACTTACAGTTCAGACTTCGGAGACCATTGCATGCATTTTTTTATGGCTAACCTTAAGTTGTAAATTGTTCATTTGTCAACTAATCACTCTAGAAACACTCATTCAAAACTAGATTTCTCAGATAATAACTCGGCAACCTTGATCAAGAGCAGTTATAACATATTCCTGAAGGAAAAAAGTCAACTGCTGCCTTGATCATTTGAAGTTTCATTTGAGTTCAAGACGATTCATGATTTTTTTTAAAAAGTTGGAAAAAGAGGTTACCATCTCCACTACAAAAGAAGAAAGAAAATTTAAAAAGAAAAAAGAAAGAAAGAAAGAAAAAGAAAAAGAAAAAGAAGAAGAAGAAAAGGTTTAGCGCAACCAAAACTGCAAATAGTCAAAAGCAAGAGAGAAAAAAAAAAAAAAAAACAGAGAGAGAGAGAGAAGAAAAGAAAGGTTTCTCTTTTTTTGGGCCTTTAGTTTTTCTTTCCTTTTGCTGTTTTTGTTGTATCCTTTTCCACCTTCTTAGTGGTTTCTAATAAAGTCTCCGTTGCCTCTCAAAAGAGAGGGGGAGAGAGAGAGAGAGAGAGAGAGAGAGAGAGAGAGAGAGAGAGAGGAAAGAAGGTTACTGCAACTGAAACCCCAAATATTCAAAAGCGAGAGAAAAAAGGCAAACCTGTCCACGGCCTTGTTCCTGAATTGCTTTCTGGAATATTTGCTCACCATTCCCAGTCTCTATCAACCGGTCAATAGTCTATATAGGATCGAATAATCACAAGAGAATGACATCAAATATGTGGACAAAAATAAAAAGGTCACCAGAAATTTGACAGACTAATCTCACCTCTTCATCAGCTCTTGTTCCCGTCACTGGTCATCAAGAAAAACAAGAGAAACATTTGAAAACTATCAGAGTAAAACAACGAATACAAACTGGATGCATCACACACAAGTAATAAAAACTGTGCTTTTGTCAGTGCCATGAGAACCTGTGAAAACCCTTCTCTCAATGACTTCTCGGTACTCTTCATGGATAGTTTCTCTTAAAGTCTGCAAAACAAGTTAAAATTGAACTATAAGGAATAAAGAAGCCTTTGGTTACAGTGAAGAAGTATGATATATAGAATACCTGAAATTCTGACATTCTTTCTTTCAACTTCATTTTCAACGCACTGCAACAAACAGAAGGCCACATGATTGGGATCTTGTAAACTTGTACACCAATTAACATGGAGTCTAGGACACACCACTATTTACTTTGCTGCCATGGAGGACATGGTGTAGGACAAACATCAACATGTTTCTGAGGACTTACTCTATCTTTCATCTTTTTACAGTTGCTTTTGTGTGTGTGTGCAGTAACCATCTTCTTAATGGCTTAGAGTGGATAAGGCTTAGATGATGATTATGATGATGTCTTCCTCATTTTCAACATGGTGTGGATGCAACAAGCCAGTCAGTCCCAACTCCCAACGAGGGGGGTTGATGTCAGGTGGTCAGCCAGTCCTCGAAACCTTTCCCAAGCAATCATGAGAATAAGACCCAAATGACTGGGAAAAGGATATGATGATGACAAATTGTGTTCCTTATTAATTAAAGGAATGGCTATTTATCAGTACATGTGTGATACATAATTCTATTTATAAGGATACATTTTTTGATATTTCATACCTACAGTAACCAATACTTTTTATTTTTTTTGAAAGATAACTGAAACTTTATTGAAAACTAAGCAAAAACAAAACACAGGGTAAGGGGTGCCAAGAGGGCAACCCAAATTTAAAAAAGAAAATCGATACAACAAACCACCCTAAGATTAGAATAAGAAGCCCATTCAATGACTAAAGCTCGCGCCCTTGAAGATATGGCACTCGCTGGTTTGGAGATGTTGAAGCATCTTGCATTCCTTTCTTCCCACAAAGCCCACCAAACCGCAACTAAGGCCATCTTCCATAGTCTAGTTTTGCCCTTTCCTATCCCCACTCCATGCCAAGCCAAGAACAAGGCCTCCACCGAACCCAGAAGAGCCCGCAAAACTTGGAAACAAGAGAGGATATCTGCCCACACTGACCCCGCAATGGGGCGATGCACAAATAGGTGATCGACTGATTCCTCATTATGCATGCATAAAATGCATATGTTAGGCAATACCATGCTCCTCTTGCGAAGGTTGTCGATCATTAGAACTTTCTTCCTCCCAACAAGCCAATCAAATGCCACAAACTTAGGAGGGGCTCCACAGTGCCAAACAACTCTAGTTGAACCTCTTGCTAGGGGGGAATTACTTCCACGAATGAGATCATAGAAGGACTTCACCGAAGACTGCCCGGAACTTCCTGCCTTCCAGTAATGCTTATCGGCGTCCTCGGGGGAAGGGGCCAAAAGGGAGATCCGATCCAAGAGGCTAGCAAAATCAGAAATTTCTTCGCCCCGAAGGGACCTCCTTAAAGGGAAATCCTGCGAAGCAGAATTTCCATCACGGGAATACCACTCCCCCACCATCACCAAAGGATTCGGCGCCAAACAATATAGCCGCGGGAATTAGAGCTTCAAGGGAGAGTTACCGGCCCAAGCATCTTCCCAAAATCTAATTCTAAATCCGTTTCCCAAGGAGAAAGCCACTTCCTCTATATAATCCTCCTTCACAGAAAGCACACCTTTCCAAAAGGTCGATGCATAAAATCCTTGGCTCCTCATTCATACAATATTTATAAGACGAATAATATGATCCTTGAACCAAGGACATGCATAAAATCCTTGGCTCCTCAATTCAAGTGGGGTCCATGCTTCAGTGGATCCAGAGAATTTATCTCATGGGACCCACAATGGATGAACCATGCCTTGAAAATATCCAAAATTGGAAAATCCCAACCTTCAATATGTGCACTGCAAATCGATTTATAGGGAAATGGTACATTAATCCATAACGGTCCATATTCGACTGAAAAGAACGTCAAAGATTGGATGGATTGTATCAATTTGGGACATTTTAGGGGCATGGTCAATCCATGATGGGGCTCATCAGTTCAGCATCTACATCACCAAATGATGGACCCCCCTTGTACAGACTGACAATGCAACAAGACTGAGGGGCGGGATCATAGAATTCCTCTATTTATAAGATATCTCGTACATCACCATATGTAGACATGTTGGACTGCTGGGCTTTCTGAGGTTGCAGTTTCTGGAACACTATGTCATGTCTGACATCCACACATGTCAGTCTCTGCCTGGTCCAGTTTGGGAGTCCGCCATAAATGGGATTGGTTCGTTTCTTTTACCAGATTCTACCCACTTTGGCTTTGGTTCAGAAAGGAATGGGAACCGCATTCATTTCCCTGCTTTTTCTGCTCCAAATTGCAAGTGAGGATGACATTAAATGGGTTCTTGCACGTGGAACAACTCCAAGCCGTTCTTATGCCAATTTTGGCAGAGCACAGTCCACCGCAAACCAGAGCAACTTCCAAATGGGTTATTGCATAAAGTAGGCACAATTCAACTAGGGAAAAAGAAATAAGAGAAATCCACATATCACTTACAGAGTCGTTGACATTCTCGATCGGTCTACTGCTGTTCCCTTTCCACATCCAGGCTTTTGCCTATTATTTAGATTCTGGATTTTGAAAGAAAAGGAAAGATAGACTTAGAAAGGATAGAATTAGAAATGAGTGGCAAGACAAGGATAGCATCGTAAATGAATGCATTCGAGGGAATATAGGAGTAGCACTAATAGGCAATAAGATGAGGGGAAGTAGTCTTAGATGGTTTGGTCATGTTCAATGGAGACCAATAACTGCACTGTTTAGGAGTGAGTTGGTACAAGCTAAAGGCTCTAAAAGGGCAAGGGGAAGGCCCAAAAGGACGTGAATGGAAGCAGTATGAAAAGACTTGACGGCCTATGGTCTAACTGAAATTATGACCCTTGATTGAGTGGAATGGTGGAAAAGGATTCTTGTAGCCAACCCCGATTAGTTCGGATAATGCTTAGATGATGATGATGATGATGATTTGGAAAGGGAAAAAAAAAAAATTTAACTGCAAAATAAAGGAACTGTCATGGAATGAACAGCTCATGGAAAGAACAATAAGCAGCATTACATCTCTATCAAGCTGTTCAAGTTTTGATTTTGCAAAACGAGCAATTTTTCCCACTTCATCTACATCTTTCTCCATGCGCTGCTTGATTGCTGCAACCAATAATAGAATCAGTTACAGCTGCTCTGAGTGAATGATGGTCAGAAAAAATAGTATGGATTACTGGGATACAAGAAAACTGATCCTCAACAGGCCCTAACAAAAAAGGGGTAAAAAAGCCTCCATACATGGAGACAATTAAAAAATAAAGATTACTTATATATATATATATATATATATATATATATATATATATATTCCATTTTAATATTGTTCTTTTTTTATTTATCATTTATAACAAACAAAAAGGGAAGAAAGCAGTTTCATAATAAGTTTAAATACTCAATAAAAATTATATTGCACAATAAAATGCATTTTATTTCTTCTCTATCCAACTATGCTGCTCCACTAGAACTAACAAGCGAAGAAACAAGAACCTTATAAACAAAGCAAATCTGGATGTGTTGTGACAAGCAGGTACCTTTCATTGCAGAAGCCTTGGTTACAGCCTTTGACTCCTCATTTGCATCCTGAATGTGTCATAAGCAAGTGAGTGACAGGCAGGAGAAGTACATTGACCAATTGATCAAGTCATTAAAGCAGCCTATCAAAGCATATTAATCATCAGATAGTAAAACAAAAACTGTTTTATAGTAATTACTTTGCTTAAGCAATATCCCTTTGCTGTTTTTGGCTCCTTCCCTGTCATAACATATCTTTCATGTAACAGGTACAGTTTAGTGAATAGCAATGTTTCTCTTTGCACCATTATGGTTATTCCCAAGTATGACAATGTTAAGGTCCTTAAGGACATGTTCGATCCTGGATTACATCCGCCACGGCCCACAAGAAGAACAAAGGTTATGCTAACTAATCTTTTAAAAACCAAATCAAACCAGCCACGGTCGAACTGGTTTGAACCATGACATCATAATTAATATAAAATTATTTCCCATAACAACTGTTTACCGTGAACCAGTTAAACCGCCAGTTTTAACTGTCTCCGGCCAATTAATACTAGTTTGGACTCACTCTTATCCAATTTGGAGAGCTGTTTTGATCTTGAAAGGTTTGAACCAAACCTCACTGGGGAGAGCTCCAGTTCCAGTCAGATCAGACAGTCTGGTTCAGTTTATGAAACATAAATGCTCAGTCATCTCAGCCATTTTATATTATGTTTATGCTGTTCAACTGCTGTCAATTATAAACATAGGTTTTAGATAATTTTAACATGGACAGTGAAACATTAATACTAAGTCATATCAGCCATTTTATATTACGTTTACACTGTTCAAGTTCAACTGCTGTCAATTATAAACATTAGTTTTAGATGATCTTAACATGGACACTGAAACATAAATACTAAGTCATATCGGCCATTTTATATTACGTTTATGCTGTTAAACTGCTGTCAATTATAAACATAGGTTTTAGATGAGTTTAACATTGACACATCCATGTCAGAAAAGGAGATGAGGTGTCTTAATATGGCAACATTGACAAACCAAACCCCATGTGATTATGTATTACCAGAAAAGATATATTATTACGTAACTATTACTTCCACTATAAGTGCAACATGTTGACATACAATAATGTGTATATATTTAAGAAGACTAATAATACTAATCATCATCATCATCATAGCTATATCTATAGTTGCACAAAGCATAAAGGTGTAAGTGTAACATCAACAGATTTGAGTGCAGGTACGAGAAAGCATTTGTTCAAAATGTTAACAAGTGTAAATAGCTAGGAAGAAGGAGCAGCAGGAGCGCCAGTCTACAATGTGATTCGAGATTACAGCAGCACCGGGTAGAAAGTCTATGCAAAAAAGGCACTGTCCCGGCTATTTTTTGTCGGCTTTAGAAATCATGTTTTCCCAAGTATATAAAAAACATATGCTCATGATTTCTTTGGAAGAAGTTTTACAATTGGCTGTCCACTCCAAGGTTACCTGGATCGCAAGACACTCCAATACGTCATATGGGAACAGTACATGGTACGCTAGGGGTATGATCATGTGGGGTCACTCCAATACATACACCATGTGCAAAATAGTTTAACATTCAAATCAATGCTAATTTATATTTTGTTAGGAATACTCATGTTTGTGTTCTTGAAGTGTGTGTTCACTAAGGGGTTAAGTTCAGCTCGGTTTTGTCTTCTTAGAGACAAGCTGCAGGTGTGTCTCCCCCCCTCCAGCTTGCGGGGGGATGTTAAGAAGAAAACATCCGTAACTTTGACTGAGATCACTGATAAAGACAGTCAAATCCCTTGATCTTCTCCAACAACCTTAACAAACCTGATCTACAGTCTCTCTTTTGTATTTTAAATTTCAAATCAAATGTTTGTGAGGGTTGTTATTTCCCTCTTTGTTTGTAAATTCAAATCTCTTGTAACCTACAATATCCTAAGTGTATATATATGCAATATACCTCTCGGATTTGGTCATAAAGCCAGAATTCCAAACAGTTCAATCTCTATCATACCATACCGTTGGAATACCCATTCATGCATTCATGAGGTGTACCACGATGGAGTGGATTCTTTTAGACTGCTTATGTCATACTTTTCTCTTGTAACCATTCATGCTTATCTTTTGTAACCATTAGAGTCTATAAATAGAGAAGTGAGATAGAGGAAAATCAGCTCTCTAATCTCTCTTCTTCTCTTTTCTTCTTTCCATGGTTTATAATTCCATTATCATGGTATTAGAGCTTGTCTAAATAGTAGCCCTCTTTCTTTCCTTTTCCCTTTCTTTCCTTCCCTCTTCTTTTGTTCTCCTTTTCTTGTATTATTTCCTTTTCTTTCTTGCATCTGATTATCTCTAAGCATCCCGGGCATATTCAAATGGCGCACTACAGCTATGAGTGGACTGGATATTGCCCGTGTGAATTTGAGCATTTTGTGCAAGAGTACAAATTATAGTATGTGCGTCGATAGCTCACAAATGCATTGGTGCATGCCATCGGGACGGTAAAAAAGGGATTGTCTGTAAACTAGATCTGGAGAAGGTGTATGGCCATGTAGACTGAGGTTTCTTGGATTATATGTTGGGGAGGTTGGGATTTGGAGTCAAATGGAAGTCCTAGATCCAATCATGTCTATCCTCAATTAACTTTTTTATTCTTATAAACAGATCTCCTTCAGCTTTTTTAAAGCATCCAGGGATCTTCGTCAAGGAGATCCCCTTGCTACATTTTTATTTTTTATTTTTTATTTTTTGTCGTGTCTGAGGCCCTTAGCAGGATGCTTAGCAAGGGTCAATCGGTGGGATTGTTCGAAGGAATTAAGATGCCAAATGTAGACACCCCTATTTCCCATCCGCAATTCACGAATGACACCCTGATTTTCTGTAAGGCATCTGGGTCTAAGGTGGACAGCCTTTGTAAAATCATCCGTTGATTTGAGGTTGTTTCGGGTCTAAGGGCCAATCTATCCAAGATTAAAATGCTGGGTATTAGTCCAGAGGAAGCGGAAATCAGGTCGTTGACTGTTATATGAGAAGCCATGCAGGGTCATTTCCATCCACCTATTTGGGGCTTCCCCTGTGTACTGGAAAGCCTCCGAAGCACCTATGAGATGCGATCATCAGGAGAATGGAGAGGAAATTGTCTCCCTGGAAAAGTAGGTTACTCTCTTTGGGAGTAAGGATCACCTCAATCAAGTCCGCTCTTTCAAATCTTCTTCTCTACCTTATGTCCATTTCCTAATGTCCAAAATAGATTATTCTTCATATTAACAAGTTGTAGACAAATTTTCTTTGGCAAAGTGAAGCTTTAAAAGGAAAGTTCCACCTCCTATGTTGGAAAGAGGTCTGCAAGCCTTTCAAAGAGGGTGGTGCAGGAATCAAAAAGCTGGAGGATATTAATTCGGCTCTGTTGGGGAAGTGGGTTTGACAGTTTGAGGAGGAGGGAAGATTGTGGGAATCTGTTGTAGCTGGCAAATATGTCACTCCTGATTTGGGTTGGTGGATTAGGGAGTCATCGCTCTACAGAGCCTCAATTCTCTTGGAGGTCAATAGCGAGGATAGCTGGAAAGGTTCTTCCCCACATCGGTTTCTTAATTGGCAATGGTGACAAGGTCTGATCCTAAGACGATATTTGGCTAGGAGACACTGCCCTCCGATTGGAGTTTCCTTTAATTGTGGGCTTGTGTCCAATCCAAAACGTCACGGTAGCTAGATGTTTCTCAGGTCAAGCTCCGGGAGGTGTGCAGTTGCCTTGTGTCACTGGAATCTTTCAAATGTGGAGGCCGAGGAGCTTGCTAGATTGTTATGTCGGTTGGAAGGTCTTTGTCCTAACCTGAGGGAAAGAGATTCACCGATGTGGCTTTTAAATTGGTCAGGGAGGTTCTCCATTCGGTCTCTCCTCAAGATTTTGTCCTCCGCTTCCGCTTCTCCTAGTTCTAGCCACACAACCTGCATGTGGAGATACGAAGCTCAGCCAAAGATTGTTGTGTTTGTGTGGCTTCTTGCGAGAAACAGAGTTCTTAGTGTCAATAATTTACGTAAGAGGGGAATGGTAATCCCAAACATCTACAGTCCGTGCTTGCAGGATGAGAAGACTGTGGACCACCTCTTCATTCATTGCCAGTTTTTTAAGGGGATTTGGGATGGAGTTTTTTCTATTTTCAATATTTCTTGGGTCATGCCAAAGACAGTGGCTGAGCTTCTCCTCTCTTGGCATGAAGGTGTATCCAGCAACAAAGATAGGACTAAATGGAGGCTTGCTCTGATTATGGCTCTTTGGTCTATCTGGCTGGAGAGGCATAGTAGGTGCTTTAGGAATAGTAGGGCCTCCTCTCATATTATTGTTAGAAAAGTGATCGCTCTTATAAAGGATTGGGATCCTTGATTCCTAGAGGGGGTTTGGGCTGTTTTGGGGGTCCTTGTTTGCCCCTTTCTGTATTTAGTTTTTGTTTTCTGTTTGCTGCTTTCTTTTGCTTTCGCCTTTTGGCAGGCCTGAACGAATTATTATCTTTTCAAAAAAAACAAACAAACAAACAAACTAATTAAGTGATGGAAAGTTATGAATCAATGGCATTCAAATGGATGGTTATGAATCAACTAATACTTTACTAGATGGACAGTTGCGAATTAATGGCGTCTAAAGGGCCCACACAGTTAGTTTCACTGTTTCAGACGAAAAGAATGCTAACCTGTGACTCCTGGTCCTCTAGAGAATGCTAAATAAGCACTTTGATTAAAAAGCACCACATCTTAACATTCTCAATGATTGAAAAATGACTAACTAAAATACAAAACCAACAAATATATGCTCTATGTATTCATGAAGTTAAGCTAGAAGCCTTTCATAGACCCAAACCTATTAAGTCCATACCTGGAGCTTTTTCAGTAGCTTAGAAACCTTGTCAATTTGTTTCTCAATCTCTTGAACCTAACACAGAAATGGACAACGAATGTATGAGATTCAGTGCCCGTGCACACAAGCTAATAAAACAACTCAGTGTCATATGCTACCCTTTTCAGTTTTCATTCAGCATAAAAAAGGATTCAATTGTCTCTTTATAGATCATAATTCATAGGTACCTGTTTGAAGAAACCTTCGAACCCGAGTTCTCCAGAAGTCGTTGGAAGCTGTGATCCTAATTCAATATCTCCGTCCCTTGAAGTCTGACCTCGAGGGATCTCAAAGGAATCCTATGAAAACCAATAAGATATGAGAAACGAATTCCAGGAAAAAGTTGCTATTATCAGAAGTACGCTAAAACACAGTGGGCATGAACATCACACGTTACAGCAAAAGCATTCCAATCAGCTTTAGTGTTTTTTTTTTTTTTTTTTTTGGCCTATGCTCACACAACGGAGCCATTGAGTTAGACAGTCCAGATCAGCTTATACGTATGCAACGTGTCCAGTGGATGAGATTGCTACCATTCCATAAATTGAGAGGGAGATAACAATCTCAACTAGCGAAATCAAAAGGCTCTGTCTGTCGGGATCGCGTCTAATTCCACCGAATCAAGATCGAAATCGGTAACGAAAAAGAGAAAAGCAGAATTGAGACGATATTGAAAAGAAATTAGGATTTACGGAGCAGTAGAGTTACCGTTAGAAGGTCGTTCATCTTCGACGAAGGATCTGAGCTTGAATTGCAGATCTTAGATCGGAATCCGAAGATGGAATTAACGGACGATTTTCCAACAGATTTTGGAAGAGAAGACGCAACAGCTCTAGGGTTTCGAAGCGTATACAGGAATCGAGGGAACCTCTCTTTCCCACTCGCTCTCCCTCTCCCTCACCCTCTCTGTTACGGCTTGAAGAGAGACTTTTAAAATACTCCGGTGGAGGGCGATGGATGATACACAGGCCTTAGTGTAAACTTGAGTCAGTTTAATCCCTGTCCAAATGGACGCGTTTCAGATGTATCATGAACCGAAAGTTACCCAACTACTGGACAGAGTAGATATTACACATGGACATCAAGGTGGACCCCACATTGAATTTTGTTGCACGTGCTCCCTTCCGAGCGTGCCAAATTTTGACTCACTGAGTCTCAAGTTGACACGACCGGGTAACCAACCCATTAAAATGACCTATCATCACTAACGAGATTCACCTTACCAATATTAAAATGAACGGTGATTCTCATATCCATGTATTCTCTCACATCCGACTAGTTGGACGATAATAGTTTCGTCCAACTAGAGTTTAGATGTCAAGACGTTATGTGGGTATGGCATCCAATCCATCAAACACGTTGGTCCCACCAAAAAGAACAACTGATCTGAAAATCAGATTGGTACACCTATCAGATGGCCCAAATGTTTACTTTGGTCCATATTGACGGTTCTTTTTTTTTCATGTTATGGCCCACATGATGCGTGAATCAGTCTAAAATCTGCATCATATGTTTTTTGTAGTGAGGCCAACATGTTGGACGGATTGGATTTTATACACGCACACCACATTGGTAACATTGGCATTCAATAGATAGTAGTCGTACAACAAAACTAGTCCAGCTAGTTGGCGTGGCACCTCATTTTTCTTGTGACAGCACTGATGGACTCTCTTTCCCTTGACAAAAGACTGGGATATTCCGGCGATGAGTTGTTTGATACTTTCGTGGAGTATGATGGTCCACACACATGCAATCAGAAATTGTTAAATTAGCATCCATTCAACACAAATTTAAACCGTCCAAATCTTAGGACCCACCTTAGGTAGTTCACAAGCCTAAAATCAATTTTAATGAGTTATTCTATCCACCGATTAATAGTTATTTATTTTGTCAAACTCAAACCACTCAATTAATTAGATTAATTAGATGTTTATAAATCTCTAAGTTATGACTTCAGTTTAGTGTAACTATTGATTTCCAACCCATCTAAAGTGAGCCCCAGGATCTGAACGCTTCAGATTGAGTTACATATTCACCACATATAGACTGTGAATGCGTGTGAACCATGACATTGTGATAGACACGTAATGTAGTAATCCATCACATCCATACGCCGCATAGTTAGCAAAATGGCATACGTGTAAAACAAAAGGGCACGGGAATGTAGCGGTTTAACTCGGCCACAATTTCAAAAGTAACGGCCAAAAGAACAATGAAAGCTACATCGACTCTAAAAATATTAAAAATAAAAATTTGGAGTTTAATTCAGATTTACCACAAAATGAAAAAATAAAAACACCCTACGTAATTAGTTACAGGCAATATATTTCTTCATGACCCATGACTTGGTTTTGAAACAGACTCTACTTGAAGCCATGGGTCGTAATATGTTCAAGTATACTGTTAGATTAAAAATGTTAAATTAAATTAACTTAAACTTTTAATAAATAATAATGCATGTAGATATCAGTATTAAGTCCAAACTCATTGATAAGTTTAAAATTTGAAGCAATTCTCGCACTTGAGGCTTCCTCCGTGGATGTTTTCATAGTATTTAATACCTCATGAGAGGCTTCTATGATGTTGGATCATGACTTCTAAGCCTAGTTATTATTAATGCATGTTGAAATACAATCTGGGTAAAAAAAAAGTTACTAGTTGAGCTTTTTCAAAAAGAGTTTGCTTTGCCTTTCCAGCAAGTCAAAGTTGTGTCCATACATCAATGCTTTATAAGTAATCTAATGATTAGAACCGTTCATATTGTGAATCTTTACTAAAAGGCATTATTATAATTAAGTTGATGTGGAAAGGACGATCAGGACCATCAATATCTTTATATCAATTTTAAAATAATGGAAAGTGTTTTTAATGGTTTGTATTTAACCTGAAAAAATATGATCACTTAAGAGTGATTATAAGAAAATATCATTTCCATTGTAGAAATTAGAGTATGAACAGGTCCAATCACAGGACCACCTCATTACATGGGCACCACTTAACGCTCAACCTTGAGTTGCAAAGAGACAATTTGAACAAGCATCTTTTATATATATATATATATATATATATATATATATGAAACGAGGTATCTTTCATTCTGTCGACCACCTGAGCCATGGATCAGAGCAGATAGACTACAGTATTCAAAACAAATCAACTACTTAAAATTAAAAGGCTATTTTATTTAGCTATTAATGTAGGTAGACACCAGACCCACCTGATGAGTGCCTGGCGAACTTGGTGCCAAAGCTTACCTTTTCAATATAAATAAATAAATTAGTGATGAAGAATTCAAGTTTGGGAAGTTTATTATTTAGTGATGGGATTTGATTGGCCACAAGCCTCCCTTGAAGATGGGCCGAGTCATCTATATATGATCTCAACAAGCATGGATTGTGTAGTGACCCCAACACTATATAGCCTATTCAAACATGTCAGGATTTAATTGGGTTACATGCTGTTATTAAAAATGGAGCCATATATAGCACTTTGGCATCAATCTAATCCAAGCTAAAGTATTAGGGTTACCATACATCCTAGTACATGGTCAACCAAAGAACTTTCAAACATGCCTTGTGCAAAGGTCATATCTACGAGCTTGTACTGATGGCTGGGATTTTCTAGCCCGATATTATCAGTAAATTGTATAATTTGCTCCTTATGTGAGTGGCCCACACTTTTTCTCACCTTGTGCAATGTTATTTTCAGGTCATGATGCATATAAAGTGAGACTATGATTTGGAAAAGATTTAATTGAATTCCTAAGTAGCGGCTACGTGTTATCCACCCATCACACACTGATAAGCGAATCAAAGATTTTCTCAGTTTTAAAAAGGATTTTAGGGTGTGTTTGGACGCCACGCATTTCTATTTATAATTTAAGTTGAAAGCAATTGTTATTTTTAATTTTTAATTTTATTTTTTAAAAGATGTGGTACGTGAGGCGGTTTTTCGGGTCAAACTGCAGCCCATTGGATGCCTGAGCATGCCATAAATAGGTTTAAATCCAGCCGTTGGTATGTATCAGAGATTGTGTAAGCAAACGCCAGCACAATTGCTCTTTAAATCATTGATCCAAACCCTTGATAGAATTCGTCCAGCTGTTGGCTGATACACCAAACTTCCAGCTCATTCTGGTCCAGCTGATGAATGCGTTTTCTCCATGCCGTCTATCCATTTTTCCAGCTCATTTTAGGGCATGTGCCGAAAAAATGAGGTAGATCTAAATCTGAGGTAGTCCCCACCACAAGAAATAATGATAATTGAAAAGACATCATTAAAAACTTTCTAAGGCCCACTATAATGTTTATTTATCATCCAACTTGTTGATTAAGTCACACAAACATGAATGAAGGAAAAACACAAAGATCAGCTTGATCTAAAAAATTCACGGTGGCTAATTAATTACCAATGTTTCATGTGGTGAGATTTAGATCTGCATGATTTTTGTGCTCATGTCTTAAAATGAGTTCGACAGCATGATAAAACATATATATCATTGATGGGTCCACATAGCACCGTCCAGTCGCGAGTCTCCACTAGCAGTCTAGCGTTTAAAAAAGTCAAAAGTGTCCTGATGGACCATATAAGATGGGCCCATTATTCATCCATCCAGACCGTTGATATTACTGTACGTAGGTGGATGATAGATTCCGAAAACAATTACCCAGATAGAGGTTTTTAATCCTATGATCGATGACCAAAAACAAATGGCTAATAAAAATGTAGAAGTGGCCTACACAAACAGCCAAGATTTTGATACCCAGGATCTTACAATGTAAAAGCGTTTTGGGTGATGCTCCGTATGCCATGGATCATAAGATCAACGATCTGGATCAATGAACCGTAGCACCATTTGTACAAAATTGGTGCACCAGGAGATTATTCACCCTCCCAACGACTACAAATCCTTGAATATTCAATCCAGATTTTAAAATTGCCGGACTTGCCGTTTAAATTTTATAAAAGAAAAAAGACAGAAAAGAATGTGGGGTGCATGTGCTTTGAATTTTCTTGTGCTTCGCACCATATGATTGCATCTGGCATGTGGGGCCCACCTCTACTCGTCTCCAACCTGGCACAGCCCATCAATGACAATACGAGAAACTGCTCTTCTTCATTCTCTACCCTTTTCGGGGGGCGCTCCGGTGGTACCGCGTACCACCGTAACCTTAAGGTGGTACTAGTAAGATGTGGGGTCCACGTGATTGATCCACAACATCCAACCCGTGCATCAGATGTCCCACATCAAAAAAACCACTGAAGCTCAATACTCTAGTTCGATCCAAAATTGAAATGAGCCACAGCATAGGAAACAATCTGGGAGGGAACTTATGGTACTCCAGCTAGTACCTGATCAGAAATTCAACTTGTGGATAGTTGTTGGAAGGGCACAACTGGTGTAATATTCAGTTTCATATGGGGACACCACCTACTAGGCTGGTGGGGTGGGCCCCACACCTAAAAAATATGGGGTGATGAAGTTTTTTTTTTTTTTTAATAACATCTTTAATCCCTAGATGACTTGTGATTTAAATATTCAATGGCCCAAATTTAAATTTTGGTGGGATCATGAATAAATCATTAGTGAAGGTTCATGATCATCTAAAGGCCAGCCCTCAAGTTCAGTCCCATGTGATAAATATTTTATAATTAGTTTCATGTAATAGTATGAAATCTGTTCAATTTAAAAGCCTATTGAGTCAACATTCAAATAAGGAGATGATCATATAATTCTAATACCATGTGAATTATAGTCAATTTAACGAATGCTTTAAGTTGTGATGAGATTCAAGTGTCTTTTGGTCATTTTAATGGTTTTATTAAAATAAATAACTTAAAAGTATAAATAATTGATAATTAGAATTATGTCACGATTTCTTTGTTTTGATAAAGAGTATATGAATATGTAATGACTTTTTTTTTATTAGTATGGGTGGTGATTTTATAAAGAAAATAATTCAAAATTGAAAGAGAGAGAGAGAGAGAGAGAGAGAGAGAGAGAGAGAGAGAGAGAGAGAGAGAGAGAG
The DNA here is from genome assembly GCA_030180095.1 of Magnolia changhungtana. Taxonomy (NCBI): domain Eukaryota; kingdom Viridiplantae; phylum Streptophyta; class Magnoliopsida; order Magnoliales; family Magnoliaceae; genus Magnolia; species Magnolia changhungtana. The sequence goes on along the minus strand of JASAUF010000063.1, from coordinate 175,285 downwards.
CAGATTTATTCTATTGCATTTGGGATTTCTATGATGTGTGCATTCATTTTAGACCGTACCATCTGGTTCACCCATATGAAAAATAAAAAACAAAAAATTGCTAAAGTTCATAGGTTGGCAGTTTATCAAACCCAACTTCTTTCACTTGGAAAGATGACAGAGCAACTACTGCATCTATAACTGCATCTACTCTTAATAATTCAAGGCTACCTTGACAGGCAGTTGGCTAGTATTGAGTGTCTTCCACCCCAGCTTGATAAGGCATTCTATACACAAATGGTAAAGAATAATGATTTGATGCCAAAATTCATCATCCACTCATCCCAACTAATTTAGGTTAGCTATGTATGAATGTTTTTTTGCCATTCTACTCTATCAAGGGCCATAAATTTAATTAGACCATAGGTCATGGAGTCTTTCTTTTCTACCTTAACCCACATCCTTTCAGAGCATCCCCTATGTTGGGAAGCGTCTGCACTAGCTCACCATCAATGCCTTTTTTGAATAAGCCTTGAAGCTGACCAGTGGTTTAAAATTCCTTTTCTTAAAAGGAATTCTATCCATTTAAATTCTCAAGCTATGATGAAAGCTAGCACATCCTTGGAGGCAGACCATGGTCCGCTAGTAGCCACCAGCTTGTGCTTAAGAGACAGGAGCTAAACTCTATCCTACTGCAAAGTAAATTCCTTGTTTGTTTTTCCAATTACAATGATAATTAGCTACAAATGAATAATGATTACCTGCTCCTGCAATTGTGGTCACATCACTTACATGTGACGGCAATGGCTACGTTATACCATTGCTTGTTTTACAATGAAATAACCCTAAGATTAGACCTTTTGGTATGAAAAAACAAAAAATGTACTAATTATAACTTTTACCAGTTTACATGTGTATTTGACTCTCATTTTTTGAGACAATTCTTTCTCAAGCAAACACCGTAAAAATAATAATGTTGGTTCATTTACTTTGAATTATACCAGAAATCAGAAACCGCCCTAATATGAATTTCAACTTGAGACTAAAGAAGGGATACTAAGCAAACTTGTTAGTACAATTGGTTGACCTTTGGGCATAAATAAGCCTAGGGCAATGGGCTTGAGGCTTGCCTTTGTAAGGGTGGACATTTAAATAGATGGTGAAACCAAACTTCCAAATGAAATATGGATTCGATTTTGAGATACTGCTTTCATGCAAAAGATTGAGTACTCATGGAAAACGTCTGTGACTTCAGGAGCCACACTTTCAGCCATTTAATTCAAATTACTCTTCTCCAGTTCTTTGTTGAGGATTAGGCCTGAGGATTAGGCCTAGGTGTGGGATGCTCCTTTCTGTTTCATTGTTTTCCTGGAAGCTGGATTTTGGGCTTCCATCCACTTTGGTCGGTAGTGAGATTTTCTGCTTATGGTTATATATATACAGTGATATCTTTTTATTCACATGATATTTTCACTAAGAACATTTTATTGAAGTCTTAGACCCATGGATGTGGAGTATTATGGACCCCTGTATTTTGACCTAAGCAGCAGTGGCATATCATTTCTGGATAAGGTGGAAGAGTATAGAATGCTATGACTTGATAGCAAAGCCAACTAGCAGAGCCGATGCAAGGATCGCTGGGATGTGGTAGCTTTAAGAGGGGCGGAGGCAATCAGAAAGGCTTTTTAGAAATGAGGACCAGTAAGTGCAGATCTTTTACAAAGTGTTACAATGACCGAAAAGTATGAAAAAGACCACCTCTCCATAAGATTTTTGGACAGCCAAAAAAAAAAAAGGTGTCCCATCTAATAAAAAGCCTAGATGATCAAGCACATTAACCAACTTGTCGGGAGAATATAAAGATAGATCACCCAAATTGTGGACAATAGAAAAACGGGTTACACATCATCTTAGAGAGAGAGAGAGAGAGTGAGAGAGCATAGTACCATCTACAAAATAAAACGGCCCACCGCCTCATTACAGCCACATCCAAGAAATATCAACCATTAAAATAAATTAAAGTTATACCATTCTAAACATTGAATCACATATGTTATCAATAGAAAAGGCTCCAAAAAGGGAAAAAAATAAAATAAAAAAAGAGAGAGAGAGAGAGAGAGAGAGAGAGAGAGAGAGAGAGAATTGAGTGAAAGAGATTACATATTGGAATAATTTAGATTTTTAAAAATAAATAAATAAATAAAAATAAAAAAGATGAAGGATGGGGTTCTTTAGAGGGCTTGGCCCTTGATGATATCAATGCTTATCTTCCCGTGGTCCGTAGCTTGCAATTCCACTTGAATTTCATCAAGCTCTCTTGAACCTATCCTTGGAGCTTTCATACAGCTTGTTTCTCCTCATCTTTGATGTATCAGGGAACATAACATGCCAGATCAGAAAGACCATCAAACTATTTCTTTAAAACCCAGACTCAACCAATCTGGATGACCCAACCAGTTCAAGCAAATCTGCTCACAATACAACATGGTCACTTGAGTGCACAAATTATTATTATTTTTTCTTTGCAGTAGAAGATTCCTTGTGATTTGTTTAGGCTGAAATGGGCCAAAGCCAGTCTGACCACTCTTCAACCAGCCATTCAACCAAACCATAATAAAAGGGGGGTTCTCGACCTGGTTTTCATACATTGAACCAAACCTATTAGCCTTGAAGCAGCACTAGTAATTTTGAGGTTTTGGTCTATACATGTGGGGGCCATGGTTGTTTTGTCCAAAACATTAATCTAATGGCCCCCATCATGGACGAATGCATGCCACTGGCAGCTACATTGTCAAACCAAAATAGGAAGTGAAAAACAATTCACAAAAAAAAAAAAAAAAAAAAGGAAGCCATAATACATTGTGAACCTAATACATAGATGACATGAAGGATATTCATTACCTAGAATTAGGACACTTAAAGACTGGACTATGTTCTACCTGTAGTGAAAAAAAAAAAAAAGGTTCTACCTGTAGTGCAGGTACACATACATGAGTATTCGACTATCCATGGACTCTTCTAGGCATCATTCTACTCAACTAATATTTTTCAGTTCTTTAAGAATTAAAAATAATATATCAGTTCATAGTTTGTTCTAATAAATTGAATTACAATTTTTTTAATTTTTAATAAACTTAATTTTTCTGATAAAAAAAAAAAGATAAATTCCTTATTTTTTTTTTATAACTTCTCTCTTTTATCTAGCCCAAGTTATTGCATGGTAATTTCATGTGCCTTGTTGGATGAAAAAATAGATGATTCCATTGTGTATGGTAGAAGAGTCCCTCATTTATGTTATGTTATTTTATTTATTTTTTTACAAAATAATCAGATTGAATGATCTTGGCCAAATCAATACATGCCAGAATAGGTCGATTTACATAACTCAAAGAGGAAATGATTCAACACCTTCTTCTGGTATGACCACTGGCCAAACCATATTAAACTGGCTAGTTCAGCATTGAGTGAACCACATTGTCACTCAAATCATTATTGTTATGGTATTAGATATTAGGAATATTAAAATTACCATTAACTCATAATGGATTCAGCCACTCTCATTGTAATGAGTTGCTAGGATTTCTAACTGAGGCTACTTATGGGTGCACATTTCAATTTCTTATTAACGAGGGGAGTTATTTAATACTCTGGCAGACTATGACATTGATAAGCAAGCACTTGGACATTGTAAATATGAGATGCATGCACTCCAATTAAACCAACTAATTGTGGAACTCACGTTGCTCAGTTGGTCCCAAATCAGGTTGGTTGAATGATCTTGACCTCTCATTCATGAACACTTATTTGTTGAAATAGGCTTTGGATATTTTTCATTTTTAACAGTTTCAATAAATGTACACTAATTTGATAGTCTGATAAGCCCTCCTATGGATGTACAAATCATTCCTTATCAATAAAATTACAGGTGGTGTCTCCCTCTTTTCTTTTCTTTTTTTCTATTTTTCCCCCTTTAACATTGGTTGCTTTTAAATTCTATCAAAAGTTATAAAACGGAATTATAAAATTCAAATGTACCAACAGTAGGGTAACTCGCGCTAGGTACCTGTCAGGGCTACTTTCCTGAACCTAGAGAGCCACATAGGTGAAACTTTTACGATTTCCATGGGGAATAATGACCCCCACCGTTGAAAACTTCCTAAGGTCGTCCACGATGTTGATTTGTCATTCAACCAGTTCATAAGGTCACACAGGAATGAAGGGAAAAGACAAACATCAGCTTGATCCAAAACTTTTGTGTCTCCCAAGAAGTTTTCAACGTTGGGTGTTCAATCCCCACTCTTTCCTTTGGTATTCACTTGAGCTTTGGATCTGCCTCATTTTTGGGCAGCTAGCAAAATGGATGAATAGCATGGAAAAAACGCATACATCATAGTAGGCCCCACAGAGCTCGGTCTGTGTCCAGATTGGTCGAACACCAATTGCTTATCAACAGGCTGGTGATTTGACACGGCAGCATTTGATTGGGCCACGTGCCACCGTCATAGATTGGGCCACACCAAGCATGCTTCAAAGTTGTTCAGTGGAGTACCCATTTCTGACAGATGCATGTGGCCCAATCAAATCCTACCATGTTGGGTCACCGGGGATATCCCTAGCCAGGCAATCCCCGTCCAGATCCACCGCATGGATCAGGTACATCGCCTCGCTATTGACCATTGAACCCAAAAACCATGATCATCCCAAACTCAGGCAGGCCACACAGCGTAAACAGTTGGGATGAAAGTGGAAAGCCCACTGCTAGTTTTTTACAGGACCTACCATGGTGTTTACATGCCATCCAGTCCATTCATCTGATGTATCTCATCAGAATGAAAGAATTACCCAAAAATCACAGTATTCTAGAACTGAATTTAGAGGTTTTGGCAGGGCTGTCAACAGGCCAGGCCTGAGGTTGTCTTCAGCCCAGATGTTAAACTGTTTCGGGCCGGACCTGTTCAAATTTAAGATTTTGGCAGGCCCGAGCCCGGCCCATTGACAGCCCTAGGTTTTAGGTATAGGTTTTTTTTTTAAGGTGGCCCACCTGACTGTTGAAGAATGCTGATTTTTGGGATAAGTCCCAATCAAGGCTGATGTACGTGAGGAGCAGATTAGGCCCATGTAACACATTAGTTGGCTGAAGCCCTGACGGTGGGGCCCACCTTGATGTACATGTTGGATATCCATGTTGTCTATAAGTTTTTTCAGCTCATTTTAGCGCATGGTCCCAAAAATGAAGCAGATCCAAATCTCAAGTGGAGAGAATACAAAACTCACAAAGGTGCAATGTAATAGACTATTACATAGGCTGATTGCAATCCAATGGTATACAAATTATAATAGTCTATTACAATCAACGAGTTGAATATAATTAGCAAGTCAATTTGCTATGCACCCACATGTTTTTATATGTCACGTTAACACATTGTAGTAGCCACTTACAAAAGATGCATGTTTTACCAACCATATAAACGGAAATGATGTGGAACACATAAGAGGTCAACCTGCTAAATTATATTTAGATAGCAATATTAATACAAAGGTATTGCCTGCATCACCCATATTGACAACATGACATAGCTTATGTCATTGAGGAAAAAGAAAATGATAAAGCCCACAAATTTCCTTAGCTATTCTCATTAAAAAACAAGAAGAAGAAGAAAGCCGTACCTTACTGCTTCCGTGTTCTTCACTTCTTCCTTACCTTACTGCTTCCATGTTCTTCTCTTCTTCCTCTTCTTTGTGGATAACAAGCTTGCCTTCTGCAAACTCACAAGCACGAATGGCAATGCTGAGCTGCCTTCGAAGCTTCTTCACAACAAACACCTCCGGTTCCTCACATATAGTGACCACACTCCCTTTGCGGCCAAGCCGACCCGTCCGGCCTGCCCGATGCGCGTAATGAATTGAGTCCGTCGGAAGATCCAAGTTCACAACAAGGTCGCATTCTGCCACATCCAAGCCCCTCGCCGACAGCTCATTTGTCACCAACACCCTCACTTCCCCGTCCTTGAACTTCTTCAGAGTAGTCGACCTGAGGAGCTTGCCAAGATCCCCATGTAACTCTGCAGCCTTCATGCCTCGTGCCTCCAGCTTGAATACGACATCTTTAAGCCGTTTGGTGTGATTCATGAAGGCAATCACAGATTTTGCATCTAGTGCATGGACACATCTCCTCAAGGTGTCAATCTTGTGTTGTAACTTGGTCACACAGTAGTAGTGTTTCAAGGCAGGTGGCAAGCTCTCAATGGCTCCTTGAGTAACAGAACTTGAAGCTAGAGAAGCAGCAGAAGTGGAAGAAAGGACAGGAGTTGATGCAGATACTGAATCAAGAGGAACGACAGTTTTGGCTCGAACGAGAAGTGGATCCTGCCCCCAGCTCCATGCAGCCCGCACTACTGAAAATGGTACTGTCGCAGACACCATAATGGTCTGACGCTCAGCCCGCCTCCTAAGTGGGCCACGTGTGGCAGTGGGCTCTGCGCCTGCTCTCCTCCCAACATGCTCCAGTATCCTGTGCATGTCCTCTCGGAAGTTAAATGCCAGCAGCTGGTCCACTTCATCCAACACTAGGAAACGGCAACTGTGCGTGTGCAGCTTCCCAGCGGCACTGATCTCTGCAATCCTACCAGGCGTCCCCACGACGATGATGGGCTTGTTTTTCTTCAGAGCTTCTTCCTGCCTCGACCGGTTAGCACCCCCTACAAGCTGTTGAACTAGCTTCTTATAAGTGGGTCCAAACAACTTTTCCACCTCCCTTACGATCTGCATCCCCAACTCTCTCGATGGTGCAACAATGACAGCTTGTATGCCTGTTCTCTGGTCAGATTCATTTTCATCAGATGGTTTCTTGAGTGGCCCGACTTCGGAAAGTATAGGGAGAAGGTAAGCAAGTGTCTTGCCCGAACCGGTATAGGACTGAATAATGACATCATGGTTCTGAGAAATGGTAGGAATGGCTGTTGACTGGACGTCAGTCGGAGCCTTCAAGCTTTCCTTCTCCAATCGCTCAATTAACAAAGGAGACAACCCAAGTTCGGAAAATGTCTTCGCAGCAAATGGGGCATCTTCTATTTCAAGAGCATTTCTCACCCTTGTGGCCTTTGACCTCCCACTTACCAGTTTTTCTTTACTTACAGAAATTCTAGGAGTTGAAGTCGAATCTCCAAGTCCACTGATTTTATCCCTCTTTGTTGTATCAGCTTTGGATTCGAATCCCAGGCCTGCAAGAGAAAGGAGACCACTTTCATGATCAACCCTGTTCTGGAATCGAAGGCTAGTGTGATATGCAGCTCTCCTAGCACCAGATAGCTTCCTTAAGGGTAGAGAATCTCCAATAGAAAGGGCTGCTCCTGTGGAGAAGAAAGCAAGCATTTTCCGGTAGCACAGGAGACTCATAATAGCCTCCTAAGGGGCAAAGGAGACTCGGACTGCCTGCTAAAAGCTTCCTTAGTAGTAGTAAGGGGAATCAACTTTTGCTCAAGCTGTCCACTAACTAAAGCAAAATGCCTTGCATTTGAGCCACTCAACTAGGTGTATGGATACAAGTAAACTTCACCATAGCTCGCCTATGAACACCCAAAAAAAAATTAAAAAAAATTGTGAGTATTCAGAGAAATCACAAATAAGGATTGGATAAGATACTCTGTGGGAAGAACAAAATAATGGTATACATAGAATATTTTGTGGAATGACAATCCTTCCCTCCCACCCTCCCTCTATGTATGGATGCTTCTGTCTGTGTTATGTATGAGTGTATAATGTATGCATGAATAGTTTGTGTATATGATGTATGTATGTATGAATGAATGATGTATGTGTCTGTGTACCTGTGTGGCATGTGTTTGTGGGTCTGCTATCCACCATCTCTAGCATGGTTCATGGATGGGGGAGTTATTTGATACTCTGTCGCGTATAAAGCTTGAAATGTGGGCACTGGTACAATTGTCTATGTTGCAGAACAACAGTCCCAAAATCACAGTCCCATGTCAGATTGGTTAAACAGTCCTAACTTCTGATCAACATACGCTTCTTCGTTGAAATGGGACCAATGAATATTGCCCATTGTCCATTTTTGACTGCCCAATACAGGTCTACCGATCTGATAATAAGATAATCAAATAAGCATAATTTTCATGATACATCTAAGCTAAGTGCCATAATTTTGACATTTTTATTTGACTAATATGTCACATATGTAATTTCTAATTATTTTAAGTCCACGCGTATCATCCATTACACTCTTGGGAGTGGAGATATAAACCAAAACTAAACCCTCAAGGAGCCCAGTCCCTAATATAAAAGGCAACCCTGCCAAAAAACCAGCAATTGAACCTTTAAGGGGTTGTTTGGCACCATGGATTTAAGGCGGTTTGAGGGGATTTCAAATCCCCTAGTATGTTTGGCACATAACGTAATTGGGGGTTTCAAATCCCCTCAAAGAGGGGGTTTAAAATCCAAGATGAAAGCTTGGATTACATCTAAAATCCTTCCAAGAGTTGCATGTGTAACATGTGTGTCACAAGGCTATTAATATATTGGATGCATGGCCCACTGATGATATCCCAAAACAATCAAATTATCAATTGCATCACTATAATTACTTTAATACGATGATATGCGCCGTCCAAATATTGCCCATGTAAATCAACGGTTAAAAATCGTTGGTTAGTCACTCGGATGTGATCTTGTGCTTGTGGCCCATCCAAGACTTGGAATTTCATCATTTTCGATCAAAGTATATATTTCAATAGGCTTATTACAACCATTATTTCAAACATTACATACTTACACTAATTAGAGATATTTAAGTTCATTTAGTAATTAAATTCAAACCCCTGTAAATACACTATACATAGCTACTTTGGGATTAGAGGGGATTTTGAATTCAAGGTGCCAGACACAACAAGAGGATTTCAAATCCAAGGGGTTCCGAATCCACGCTCCCAAACATGCCCTAAGACTACAAAAACAACAATTGTTCCTATCCAACTAGATAGCCCAAAAGACAACAAGCAGAGCTATCATCCATCTCTTCCTTCCAAAGGAGCCTCCTTCTTCACCATGCCAAACTCAGAACATGGCTTCAACTGAGTTGGGCATCACCCAACAATTGTTGGTTGATCTAAATGATCCCAGACCAAACAATGCGAGAGAACGAGCAATGGATGAACATATAGTCCACTGACTCCTCAACCTTAAGGCATAACGAACACCTTGGAATGATAAAGGATCTTTTGTGTATGTTGTTGATAGTCAAAATCCTATTCTGACTAGCTAGCCATACAAAAGCAGTGACTTTTGAAGGAGCTCCATAAGACGAGACATGAGAAGTGTGTTGACACCTGCTTCAGTGAAGGGTGCTGATAGGATCAAGTAGAGAGACCGCACTGAAAACACACCATTCTTGGTGTGATGCCACAGTAGAGAGCCCTCATCCCAGGAGAAGGCTCCCGACCCTGCAAAAGAGAAATAAGCAACACTAAGTCACATGCATCTGCATTGCTTAAATTTCTTCTACAATGGGGAAGCTAAACTCCCCCATTATCCAAGAAACAAAAACAGCTAGCCACAGGGATGTCGGCAACTGGGTAAAGATTCACAATAAGGGGGAAGGATTTCCTGAGGGTGCATTCCTACACCAGACATCATCCCAAAAGTGGACTCTTAATCCTTCCCCAACGACAAGACTTAAGTCAAAAGCCAACAGTGGCGCGGTCCCGACAATAGATTTCAACGAGAAAGAAGCTCTGTTTAAAGAGGAATCTCAAGTCAACCAACCTAGAGGAGAGGTACCATACTTTGCAGCAATGACCCTTCTCCACAAACTAGAGTCTTCCACCCCGAATCTCCACACACGCTTGCCCAATATGGAGGAATTCATCACAACCAGACGTTTAATACCCGCTCCTCCCTCCGAAATTGGTTCGCAAACTTCAAACCAGCGCATAAGGTAGAATTTCCTATTAAAAGCACCTCCATGCCAGATCAGAGTGATCAGAGTTAGAGTTAGAAGAAAGAAGGGCGTTGTTCCACAATCGTCGGTGAAGGTGGTCGTTGAGGATCGCTGTCTCGACTTTCCAGTGATCATGGAAGCGCAGGACGACCCGCTCCCTCGGTGGGGCAATCTATGGCAAGTCAGAGAAGGTCCCTCGCCTGAGCAGACGGTGAACTCCCACCCATCACCGAATGTAGGTGCACAAACTCCATGATCCAACGGAGCACCGTCACGGAAGCCTGTTAGTCTTCCTTCTGCCAACAGACGATACGACCACTCCCCAACCACCAGGGAGACACGTGGAGCCTCTCAGCCGCCTCGGCCGTCTTCTCCATCGCCTGCTCCCCCTCGTCCGTCGCGCGCTCTAATGACGGTTTCGGAGGCGTCGACGTGTGGCGTGCATGCTGAGGAGCTGGGGTCTAAGGATACGCTATCCGCCGATTACCCGATAGATATTTCAAAGCGACAGCCTATTATCCAGCTTTGTCCGTCTTTTACCCAGGTATGTCAGCGTCTCGTGTCAAGGGCATTTATGGGTCCGTCTGTCTCTCCCTCCTCCACACGCAACGCGAGACGCGTGGAGCATGTGGAGTGTGTTGTGGCCCCTTCCTCGACACGCAACATGCAACGTGTGGAGCACGTGGAGCGCATAGATGAATATTTGCGCCCAGTCTCTGGACAGGTGGCAAAGACCCAGGCTATTCCTCGCTCCTCGCGATTTATGTGTAACGGGTCCTGTTCAGGTCTGGACCCGATCCATGATGATTCCCTATCAACCGTCATCCTCCCTTTCTTCCCTCATCAGCTTCTCTCCCTTTAGCCATCACCTCCTTTATCCTTCACACTCTCATGCCTTCTTCCAATCCAAGACTGTTTTCCGACCCTGATGTCCACTCGGATGGGCAAGCCCTGTCCAATTGCAGTCTTTCAGAGTTTCAGTCTCGGCCCTCTTCGGCCCTCTTCGCCCCTTTCCCCATCTAATTCCTCTCCCACTTGTTGATGCTTTAGAGATGGGTCCGATCACGCTTTTCCAAGATAACTTGTCTAGTTCCTCTGCAGATGATTGTTGATCCTCAGATTGAGCCGCTGACATCGGAAACGAACAGATCCGATCTGTTGGCCAAGATCCAGAAGAAACGATGGATAAGAGAAGCCATCGGAAAGGTGGGGAGGTCCCTCGGTCTGTCCTTCGAGGATAGGCTGGAGGACTACATCGCATTATTTCAATGTGTAGAAAACAGAGGCAGACCCATCGAGAAGTGCAGATCTCTAGTAAAACATTTAGCCAAGATTTCCAGTAGTCGCGACCTGCAACAGCTAGAAGCCAGTCCAGGGTTTATCTCAGTTTCAATGTCCAAATCAAGTAGACAGGGTAATCGGGGAAGTGTAGTGAATTAATGAAGATAATCTCTCGGAACATTAGGGGGGTGGGCTCCAAGTATAAAAGGAGTCTGATTAAAGCGTCCATTAGTAGAAAAAATCCTGCTATAGTGTGTTTTCAGGAGACTAAGGTTTCTCGCTTCAAGCCAGGACAATTTGTTGGCTACCTTGTGGAGGGCAAATGATGCTAAGGGGATATCTCTGGATGCGGTGGGGAGTTCAGGCGGGATTCTCATCGCTTGGAAATAGTCCAAATGGGACCTCATCACTTCTTCCACAGGCACCTTTTCGTTGACGGTTACTCTTCAAGATAAGTTTTCTTCTGTTCAATGTCTTGTGTCTGTAATTTATGGGCCTAACAGTGATTCTCTCAGAGCAGATTTCTGGGACGAGCTTTCTCAAGCCAGGCAGTTCTTTTCTGGGCCATCGTGCGTGGTTGGTGACTTCAATGTCACGCGATTTGCAAAGGAACACTCCAAAAGTAGAAGGCCCTCATCTGCTATGATTCGCTTCTCCAACTGGATCCAGCAAGAGCAGCTTATCGATTTGCTGCTCCTGGGTGCTAGATTCACCTAGACCAATGGTCGGGCGTCTCCTATTCAATCCCGCCTGGATAGATTCCTCGTCTCTCCTGAATGGATCGAGACCTTCCCGACTGTTAAGCAAATTGTCATGTCGCGTACCACTTCTGATCACTACCCGATCCTTTTAAGTGTGGAAGAAGACAATTGGGGCCCGAAACCTTTCGGGTTTAATTCTTCCTAGCTCCAGTCAGAGGGACTTCGGCAAAAGATTATTGATTGGTGGTCGTATTTCCAGGTGGAGGGCTATGCTGGTCATAAACTGCTCTGCAAACTCAGACTTCTCAAGTCCAAGCTTAAGGAATGGCATCAGGAGGAAGTTCAAAAGAGAGAGGCTGATGTCGAAGCACTCCAATCCAAGCTTCAGAGAATAGATTTGGAGTCCGAAGCAGCTCCGATGTCGAAAGAGGTCTTGGCTAGGTGCATTACCATCATTCAGGACCTTTCAAACAAAGCCCTGGAAGATGAAGCTTCTTGGAGGATCAAATCCAGAGTCAAATGGATCGTAGAGGGGGATAAAAATATTAAATTCTTTCATAATATGGCCAATATGCATTCTCGGTCTAAGGCCATCCTCAGTATATTCGATAAAGGTAGCGGAATTGAGGATAGAAAGGAGATTGAAGACCTCGCCATATCTCATTTTAAAGAGCTTCTGTCGTCTAATAATTGGGTCAGACCGAGATTAGATAATATTTCGTTCAGTAGTTTGCAGGTAGCTGATGCTGACCAGTTGGAATCTCAATTCACTGAAGAAGAGGTCAAGACTGTTGTTGATGCTTTGGGTGGGGACAAGTCTCCAGGACCAGATGGATTTTCGATCAGCTTTTACCACACTTTCTGGGAATCTATCCGCCATGATGTTCTTCTGTTTGTCCGGGAATTCCACGCTAGAGGCAGATTATCGAAAGGGCTTGGAGCCACATTTATTTCTCTCATTCCTAAGGTGGCAGGTGCTTCATCCTTTGTTGATTTCAGGCCGATTAGTCTGATCGGGAGCCCTTACAAAATTCTCGCGAAAGTCTTATCTGTTCGGCTGTCAAAAGTCATCGAGAGTCTCATCTCCAGAAATCAGAATGCCTTCATTAAAGGCAGACAGATCACGGATGGTGCTCCTATCGCCAATGAAGTTCTCCACACTTGCCATAAGTCTAAGTCTAAAGGTGTCTTCTATAAGTTGGATGTTGCCAAGGCTTATGACCATATGGATTGGGATTTTCTTCTATATATGCTATCTCGGATGGGCTTTGGGGTCAAATGGAGAAGGTGGATCGATGTTTGCGTTGGATCAGCCCACTTTTCCATTATTATTAATGGTTCTCCTAGAGGCTTTTTTAAAAGCTCGAGAGGGTTTCGGCAAGGGTACCCCCTCTCCCCTTTTCTATTTCTTATAGTTGGCAAGGCGGTCCCAAATGTTGAAGAGAGGGCAAGAGCAAGGTCTCCTCCATGGCATTGCGTTGCAGGGACTGGCGGACCCCCTCACTCACATCCAGTTTGCTGACGATACTCTTATCTTCTCTGAAGCTTCAGATGAAAGAATCGAGTATCTCCTCATTGCTCTGCGTTGTTTTGAAGCGGTATCAGGTCTCAGGATCAACTTGAGCAAATCGAAACTGCTCGGAGTAAATGTCCCTCTGTCGTCCCTCCAGAATTTTGCTACTACGCTTGGGTGTCGTGTCGAGTCTTTCCCAACATATTTTGTTGGCCTGCCCCTATCTGTGGGTTCCCCGCCGAAGTGCATGTGGGATAGGGTTATCAGCAAATTTCAAAAGTATCTAGCCTGAAATGCCGGTATTTGTCTTTGGGTGGTCGGTTGACTCTGATCAAAGTAGCCCTCTCAAGCCTTCCCCTCTATTTTATGACGTTGTTCAGATGTCCAGGGCAGGTCCTTAAGTGTATCGACAAAATTAGAAGAGACTTCCTGTAGTTTGGCAAGGAAAATCAGAAGAAGATCCATTTGCTCGAATGGAAAGAAGTGTGCAAAGAGTTTAGCGAGGGAGGTGCAAATGTCAAGAATTTGAAGCTTATGAATTCGGTGTTGTTGGGGAAATGGGCTTGGAGATTTGCTTCAAAAAAAGACGCTCTATGGGTCTCGATAGTTAAAGGAAAATATGGTTCGTCCCAGGGAGGTTGGTGGCCTAAAGAGTTTTCGTTTTATAAGGCCTCCCATATCTGGAGAGGAATTCTTAAAGCCAAAAATCCTGTTATTGCTAACAGTAGTTATGTGTTGGGTAACGGTTCTTCTATTCGGTTTTGGGAAGACTTATGGGTTGGGGAAAAGCCCCTTAAGATCCTATTGCCTCAAATTTATCGGCTCTCCTGTCAGAGATATCCCCATTAATAGATGTTGCTACCCCACGTCCATCCATACTGTTTGGGACATCAGATGCATCAAAAATCTTAATGAAAGCGAAGCCAACGAATATACAGCTCTTCAGAATTGCATCTCCAAGTCAAGGATTATCAGCTCTCAACCCGACAGCATTGAGTGGCCGTTGGAAAAATCTGTTGTTTTCTCTGTTAAGTCCCTCTATGTTGTAATCTATCTTGCGGTGCAGTCCCAGTGTGATGTTACGTCATTCATTTGGAAGTACCAAGCTCCTCCTAAGTTCATATGTTTCAGGTGGTTGGCAGGCCGTAATAGAATTCTAACTATTCACAACCTGGCTAAGAGAGGCATGCAGATCGTCAACATACGTCTGTGTTGTATGAGTCAGGTAGAATCTGTGAACCATTTGCTGGTTCACTACTCTTTCATCTCGTCTATTTTGGCAAATTTCTGTTAACATTTTTCGGTTAGTTGGTGTACTCCTGAGTCAGCCGCGAAGATGCTGTTTGCTTGGAATGGGCTCAATCTTGGAAAAATCAAATCGATCATCTGGCGTATGGCTATTCTCGCCATTTGGTGGGATGTTCGGGAAGAAAGGAACGAAAGATGTTTCCATGATAGTTCGTCTTCTGTTAAGGCTGTGGGATCTAGGGCTAAAAAGATGGTGTTAGAATGGGCCGTTAATGTTAAGGATTTGAAAGTTGTTGATCTTAGCTTTTTAGGTGGTTAGGAGTCTTCTACTATCTCAGCAGATTTGCTCCCCTTGTTTCTGTTTTTGTTTTTCTCTTTTTGGTCTTTTGTATCCCTCCTTTTTTAGTTCAATGCATTTTCAGTTTGTTGCCTTTGAAAAAAAAAAAAAAAAAAAAGCCCCTCCATGCCAAAGAAAAACCCTTGCAAACCTATCAATGCAATTCAACACAAATTTAGGGCATTTGAATAAGGATAAGAAGTAGACAAGGAAATTGGAAAGGGAAGCCTTAGTAAGGGTAATGTGATCACCCAGGGACAAGAATTTGCTTTTCCACGAGGACAGTTCTCTCCATGCGCTCCGAGACTTTATACTAAAGATATAAGGCAAGCTTTCCCAAGCATAAGGGGAGGCTCAAGTAAAACCGAATTTACACATGAAAATTTTTGCGAAAAACTCAATGTCTTCCGAGGGAATGTTAATCCCCAACTTTTAGCAATATTAATGATGAGATCTGAAACCACTTCAATCCACCCAATAGTTGTCCTAAGAGCAGCAACATCCGACTCCAAAGCTTCACAAAAAAGGAGGGTATCGTTAGCAAATTACGGATGATTTATGGGGAGGGGGAAATTAGCTGCCTTAAAACCCCTAAAAAGACCAACTTCTTAGCCTCATTTGACTAAAGGGCCTCAGGCCCTTAGCAACGATAATGAAGAGAAAAGGAGAAAGGGGAACCCTTTGATGGAGTTCCCAAGAGGATTTAAAAAATCCAAACGGGGATTTGTTGATCATAACTGAAAACATCGCCAAGGAAATGCATATTTGGATCCACATTCCCCACTTCTCCTCAAACCCCATTCTGGATAACATATAGTCAAGGAATGCCCAGTCAACGTGATCATAAGCTTTCTCCATATCCAATTTACAAACCACACCCTTATTGCCTAACTTGAGACAAGAATCTGGACACTCGTGAGACAACAAAGCACTATCAATTATAGCACTATGAAAATGAGAGATTACCTGAGGAAGAACCTTTCTAATTCTCTAACTTAGATCGTTGACAATGATCTTATACAAACTTCCAACCAAGCTTACAAGTCTAAAGTTTTTCATATTATCAACACCTTCAATTTTAGGAATCAAAGCCAAAAAAGTACAACCTAACTCCGATAGAAGACTACCAGAAGAATAGAAGTCATTAGCAAAAGCCATCGGATTGTCTTTAACGAGATCCTAGGACATTTGAAAGAAAGTCAAGGGAAAGTTGTCAAGGCCCGAGGCCCTGTCCCTCCCTAAATCGCAATAGCTTCTTTGACTTCCTCGAGGCTAAAAGGCACTTCCAGAGACTTTGCCATCTTGGAGCTAAGGGAGTCAAAATGCAAATTGTCCAGAGAGGGTCGTTGCAAGCTATCATCCGAAAGCAAAGAGTGATAAAAATCAATCACAGCTTTACAAATAGGATCTTTATCCATTAGTCCAATACCATTCACTGATAAGGAGAAGATACAATTGACCCTTGCTCTGGCGCTAGCGATACCATAAAAAAATTAGGTATTTTTGTCGCCTTCCTTGAGCCAAACCGCTCTTAAGCGTTAGCATCAATTCTATCTCATCCTCTTCAACCCTAGATTGGTGATCCAAAAGCAACCTATCTCTAGCGGCACGATCCTCTGCTGACAAATATACTCCCTTAATTTATTTCTTAATTCTCAACTAGGTCATTATTGTGAGCCTCAACCACACTTATGAGTTATGGGAGTACCCATTTACACAAAATAGCCATGTTTTTGTGGTAGCATGGAACCAACATGAAAAAACCAAGTAAACTCAATTTCAATGCTCACATTCTGAATCAAACCCTTGAAATATGTACAAATTCCCGATGAGTCAGAACAACTTATAATAGTCTTGGCTTCCAGCAAATCACAATACAAACAAGAGTTTTGAATCCTTGGTAGGTACTAATTCTAAAATTGCTCGTTGAACCACTAGGTCCTTTTTGAACACTGCATCCATCCTCCCGCATCCCCAACTCTTCTTTATTTTTAATGATGACTGAATTTCCTACCAGTAGAAAATAAAAAGGGAAGCAGGAGGTGCTCTTCACCTCCCGACAAAACTCGAGCAATGACAAGCAGAAAAACAAAAAACTTTCATGAACAGCCCAGCATGCCTCATCTTAGCCTGCTAAAATCACTACTCCAATACCCCATCATCCCCTCAAACGACCATCCCTTGAACTACTAAGACACTAATGCCTAGTTTATGATCATGGACGAAATGCTTCTGGTAAGGACCACAGCAAAGATCTGTTTCCAAAAATCATGCAGTTCCACTCTCTCCTAATCGCCCCCAAAGGATTCCAAGAAAATACAAGGCCCCATATTTTTACACCTTTTAAACAGACCGGGAATCCATTCGCAAATCACTTTCTCAACCGGTTCATTGGATGCCCAGCCAGTGTTTTAAATAGTGTGTAGCATATAGTGTAATGTTCAGCCCTCAATAGCATGTAGCGTAAGCTACAATCATATGTATCTTACATACTTCTACTTTTTTTAATCAAAATAATAGGCCAAATATAATAAGAACAAATACGAGTAAAGAAAGGGCAATGCACCAACAGATGATCAAATCCATCATCTGGCGCATGTCGATTATCACTATTTGGTGGTCCATCTAGGAAGAAAGGAATGACAGATGCTTTAACGATAAATCGTCCAGTTCTAGGGCTGTGGGTTCTCGGGCAAAAAGATTGGTGATCGAATGGGCTGTTAATGTTAACAATCTTCTTAATTACGATTTTAGCTTTTTAGGTTGCTAGGGCCCCTCTGCTATCTCAGCAGCTTCGGCCCTTCTCTTTTGTCTTTCTTTTGCTTTCTGTGTTTTTTTTCCTTCTCTTTGTTTTCTCTTTCTTTTAATGAAGTTTTTCGTTTTGTTGCCTTCAAAATATAATATATATATATATATATATATAATAAGAACAAAAAATTAAGTACAACAAACAGCAAAAAGCCTTAACTATGATGATGGGATGCCCCAAAAAATCAGGCTTATCTAATCATCAGGTCAGCCACCCCACAGAAATCAATGCACAGCTACCCAAAAAGCCTTCACTATAGCATGGTTGGCCCACATGATGGTTGGATCCATCCTGCTGGACATAAAACCATGCCCAACTGTGGGCCACCAATCCAACCATCACGTGGGCCAAGCCATAGAAAACAATGCACAGCCACCCAAATACCTCCACTTAAGCATGGTGGCCCACATGATGGTTGGATCCATCCTGCTGGACATAAAACCATGCCCAACTGTGGGCCACCAATCCAACCATCACGTGGGCCGAGCCATAGAAAACAATGCGCAGCCACCCAAATACCTCCGCTTAAGCATGGTGGCAACACAGTATAAAACAATGGCCAACCGTGGGCCCCTAAGAAAATCAAGCCCATCCAACCATCACGTGGCCATAGAAAACAATCCACAGCCACCCAAACACCTCTACTGAAGCATGGTAGCCCACATGATGGTTGGATATATGGCATAGAACCGCAGCTGCAGGCCCCACAAAGAAAAATGTTGTAGAACAATACTATCCTACAACTAATATATATGAACCGAACTCAAAAGAAAAGCCAAAAATAAAAAAAAAATAAAAAATAAAAAAAAATTGAAAAAATCCCTGGCTTGTTTGGATGCCTGTAACTTAGCTAAGTGACTTACAGGTTGTGTTTGGGGGAGAAAATTCGCCTGTTAGTAACTTACAGGCAAATCTAGCAAAAAACTGCAGGGGCTGGGGGTGAGAAGTCACTTCTTCTCTGTAAGTCACAGGCTCAACGGTCGGATGTTTAAGAAGAGGGGAAAAGTGAGAAACGCAAAAACCCACCAACCACCATTAGCAGCCATGAAGCTCCAACCAACGAAGAAAAGGCTCCAGCAGGCCTTGCAGCAGTGCAGCCAATCCACATCCTACAACACTATTACCGCAGCATAGCTTCATTTACCACACCAACAACCGCCATTGATCAGCTTCTATAAGAGGGGGTCGTCTCTCGAAACGGTTCGGTTTTTTCTGCTTCGTATTCTTTTCGCGGATTAGGTCTTCTCGGATAACACTCTTGAAGATGTGTCGTATATCCACACGTGGGGCGTGTTACCCATACGGTGGGGCCCACCTTGATGATGTGTTGTATATCCACTCCGTCCATCCGTTTCTCCTGCTCATTTTAGGATATTGAAATAAAGACTAAGAAAATAAAAAACTCAGGTGGACCACACCACATGAAACAGTGGTGATTAAGCCCCACCATTAAAATTTCAAAGGGCCCACTGTAAGGTTTTGATAATGTTTATTTACCATCCAACCTGTCGATAATGTCAAGGAGACCAGGATGAAGGTTATATACAAATATCATCTTCATCCTAAACTTTTGTAGCCCATGAAAAAGTTTTCAATGGTCATTCGTCACTGTTTTTAATGATAGGGTTCAATTAAGATTTTTATCTTCTTAAGTTCTAATGAGTTGGAAATATATATATATATATATATATATATATATATATATATATATATATATATATATATATGGGAAAATGTATTATACGCTCGACCGTATTATACTTTCCATAAGGTCGAGTGCTGGCGCACGACGTGAATTTTATAGGAAATTTGGAGAAACAAAACTGATGTTATGTGGACCCCACCATGATGTATATTTTCTATCCATGCCGTCCATCCATTTTGAAATATAATTTAAGGGATTTACGCCAAAAATAAGTTATATCTGAATCTAAGATGGACCACACCATGGGAAAACAGTTGTTATTGAATTTCTATCGGTACAAACTCCTAGGGCGCACTGTAATGGTTATGTAGGGTAAAATAAGTTGTTATTGAATTTTTACCATCCAACCTATTCATAAGGTCATGTAGACGTGGATAAAGTGAAAACACAAATATCAGCTTGATCTCAAACTGCTCTAGCTCGTAAGAAGTTTTCAATGGTGGACGTTCAATCCCCACCTTGTGGTCCACTTAAGCCTTGGACCTGCCTCATTTTTTGTTCATATATTAAAATGATTTGAGAAAATCGTTGAACGGCGTGGATATAAAACATTTACATCACGTTGGGCCCCACAGAGCCCTGTCCGGACGGATTACCGTCCGAGAGGTGGTAGGACGCAATCCGCACGCGTTCTAATGGAAGCGGATTGGGATTGGCTGACGCTCCTCCAACTCCGAGTTGTAAGACCGATATAAAGGAGATTAAAGTTACATGGCCCACACTGATGTATTTATTATATCTACACGATTCATCTATTTTTAGAGATAGTTTTAGAGCATTATTCAAAAATTGAATCATATCTAAAGATCATCTGGACCACACCACAAATAGCAGCAGAGATAATGATTTTCACCGTTGAAAATTTTGTAGGGTCTACCATAACGTTTATTTTCTATCCAATTTGTTCAAAATGTCAAAAGGACCTGAATGAAGAGGAAAAAAAAATTTTCATACTGATCCAAAACTTATGTGACCCAAAAAGGGTTTTAATGGTAGACGTTCAATCTCACACTGCTTTTTGCGGTGTGGTCCAATTAATAGTTAGATTTATCTTATTTTTCGTCCGAAGCCTTAAAACGAGCTCACCAAATGGATGGACGGTTTGGATATATATAACACATACCGACCAAAAAAACTTGCTAACGTCAATACAGGGTGAGGTACACTAGCCAATCCGCTTCCCATTTTAATATGGAAGTAGATGTACGCACAGTTGAGTAGCGAGTCGGCTACTAAAGCTACGTAACCAAGTTCTGTGAGCCCCACTATGATGTATGTGTTGTATCCACACCGTCCATCTATTTTGAAATATCATTTTACGGCATGAGTCAAAGAATGAGGCAGACAAAAATCTGTAGGCGACCCACCACAGAAAACAGTGGGGAGAGTGATTCCCACCATTGAAACTATCCTAAGGCCCACCATAATATTTATTTAAAATCCAACCTGTTCAAAAGTTAAAAAAGACATGAAATAAGAGAAAACACAAATATCAGCTTGATCTAAAACTTTCATGTCCTTTAGAAGTTTTCAATGGTAGGCCTCACTATCCCCACTGTTTTCTATGTTGGGTCTATTAGAGCTTTGGATTTAACTCATTCTCTGCATATTGCCATAAAATGATCTCGTCAGATGGATGGAAGGTGTGGATATAAAACATACATGATGGTGGGGCCCACGAAACTTGGTGACGTCACTTCAATAACGTTTCTAACTATTTTAGCATCTAATTCACGCCGTGTTTCTTCGGTTTCCTATAAAATCTCTTCGTTGTTTAAAACTTTTACTATCTGGTCAATAATGTGTCACTAGCACTCGACCTTATAGAAGGTATAATACAGTCGAGCGTATAGTACCTTTTCTGTCACGCCCCAAACTCGGAAACAGGGCTCACAAAATTTTCGATCGCCGAATCCGGCGCCGACAGCCTCCGTAGATCCCCATTCTCGGCTCCCGGCGCCCATTCGCCAGGTTCCGATCTTGGGATGCTACGAGGAGGATTTCCAATATCAGTTTAATTCGTAATAAGCATAACCAAAGACATAACCCACAAACAACAACCAAAAACTCCATCACATTTCCACTATGATAAAAAACTTTACAAGTACAATGAGCATAAAGGGAAATACAATGATAAAGGATAAAATGCTCCAAAATGATCTGCTCTGCGCTCCTGCCTCAGCGTTGCTGCGTCCCAACGTCACCTGCACGCAACAGTCGTGTATAAGCTTATAGAAAGCTTAGAGGGCGGTGAAAGTGTGTGCGCAAGGTAGTAATTAAGTATCAGAGTAATGCGGAACATGCTGGTGAATCCATGAATACCGTTAGCCGTACCAAGGCTATGCGATGCAAGGCATGAATGATGTCGGGCATACCAAGGTCATGCGATGCGAAATGCAACTCAAGCATACAAATCCTCATCTAAGTCCACATATCAATACGG
Organism: Magnolia changhungtana; assembly: GCA_030180095.1. Classification (NCBI taxonomy): domain Eukaryota; kingdom Viridiplantae; phylum Streptophyta; class Magnoliopsida; order Magnoliales; family Magnoliaceae; genus Magnolia; species Magnolia changhungtana. The sequence continues at coordinate 153,317 of JASAUF010000063.1, read as the reverse complement.
CTCAAATCTGAAATATCACCGGGTCTAATACACTCTAAACCAGATTGTCGCTCCATCGCATGCAATAAGGTAAGTGGAAGAGACCTCACTACCTGCCTGCCAATATCGGGCTCGGCTCATCGATAGCGGACTCATTCCTCGAGCTGGTCAAACTCAGCCTATCTTTGCCCCCTCCACTCGGGCAGGTAAGGTCGCACCCCCTTCCAATATACCACGACACAGTGGAAAGCGCGGCCTCTAGTAATCGGCACTCGGCCCTTCCGCACCCACTCGGTCTAGACATTGGAGCAACCTCTAGGTACCATAAGGGTTTTGGAACTTTCACTAGGGATATCTATAGCACCCCATGTAGAACAAGATTTCCGGTATCCAATCCTATCAACCATGATACGCCTGTAGAAGCTACGACCTTGATGTCGCTAGGGCGTACGGTAACCATGTCACACGATGCGAAATGCATGAATCACACTATCCAGTCATGCATCAATCTTGCGGGGATATCTGTAGCACCCCATGTAGAACAAGATTTTCGGTATCCAATCCTATCAACCACGATACGCCTGTGGAAGCTACGACCCTGATGTCGCTAGGGCGTACGGTAACCATGTCACACAATGCGAATGCATGAATCACACTATTTAGTCATACAGCAATCTTGCGCGTATCATGCGCTCATGTAGGGCAACACTGCCTAACTTGGAGCCCCTAGACAATCTGCCCGAAGGCATATGATATAATCAGTCACTCTTCATATTAAGCATACATATGATGTGTATGATCATGAATCATGAAACAATACTAAACATGTTATATGGTGATGGATGTTGTTCATAATAAAGATGGGCCTAGACGGCCTACAAGTATGGGCCTAACAATGAGCCCTAGGGAGAATTATAATGTGGACATTTAACCAACATTATTCTTACAATGTGGACGCCAAACTATCATTGCTCTCAAGGCACGGCTGCCATAAACATCATTACTCAAACCATGGTAGGGTCACATATTGTAATGGACTTGCATACATCATATTGGGCCTCAACCCATGGGTTTTAGTTACATCAAATGGGCCCCATAACATGGGCTTCATATATATCAAGGTGGGCCTCAACGGATGGGCAATAACTACATCAAGATAGGCCTAATCGTATGGGCTGATCAAATGGGCTGAGTCGAATGGACCGAATCAATCGGGCTGAGTCAAATGGGCCTCAGGTATATCAAATCGGGCCCACCCTCATATATTTTTGAGATCCGACCTATTCACAAGTTAACATAGAGATAGATGAAATGAAAACAAATTAAATAGAAATTACCGTGGCCCTAGGAGTTTGAACAGTGGATGACATGGTCCACCAATTTAAATGGTGGGGGCCACTTGAACTTTGGATTACCTCGCTTACCCCATGTCCTAAAATGATCTCACTGATGGTTGGACAGTTTGAATACAACACATGCACCACGGTGGGTCCCATAGATAGACAGTGCGGGTGAAACGATGGGACCCACGGAACCATCTACTGACGTTGAGAGAGAGAATGAGAGAGAGATAGAGATAGAGAGGTAGAGAGAGAGAGTACGTGGCTGAGAGAGAGAGGTAGAGAGAGAGAGATAGAGAGAGAGAGATGGGAGGTAGAGAGAGAGCACGTGTCTGAGAGAGAGGTAGAGAGAGAGAGAGAGCACATGGCTGAGAGAGAGAGGTAGAGAGAGAGAGAGCACGTGGCCGCTCTCTCTTTTTTTCTCCTGACACAACAAAGGTGGGTCCCACGTAGGGCCCACCATATAATATATATAGGGAAAAGGTACAGCACTCGTGCTAACGTTAAGCTCCCATGAGGTCGATCGGTGTGGGCCCCACCGTTGATGTTTGTCAAACATGTAACCCATCAGTCAGATGCACCATTCCAGCGTGGGCCTAGGTCTCAAAAATCACGTCAATCCGTGACTTGTGTGGGCCACACCAGATACAATAGTTAAGAGGGCTACCCTCCATTGAAAACATTCATAATCATTATTAGGCCCACCAAGATGGGGTTCACAAATCCAGCCCACCCATTGTGGGTGTCCCACTTGAATGAAGGGTCGGACCAGTTTCAATCGCACCCAAAATTTAGGTGGGTCCCACGTAGGCCACCCTCACAAGGATTGATACCAAGACCTCACGTGTTGAAACGAGGTATCTCCACCCCGCCTACCAGTTGAGCTATTGGATCTGGCGTCAGGGAGGGCCCCACACGGACGTGGGTCCCACCGTCCAAGGACGGTGGACACCAACGTGATGGTGTGGCCCACCAAAATGGATGGACGGTGTGGATTTGGTGGGTCCTATGGACCCACCGTCAGTTGACACTTTATCGTTAGCCACCCTCACTAGGGAACGGTACCAAGACCTCAGCGTTGTAACGAGGTATCTCCGCTCAGTGGTGTGGCCCACCGGAATACGTGCATCGTGGTGGGGCCATCTAAATGGAAGGACGGTGTAGATGAGTCCCGTGGACCCCACGCCAGTCACACCCATGTTAGTACGCACCCATGTCAGTGCACTCCATGTTAGCACACCCACGTCAGTGCGCACACACACACACACCCCTCTGTTAGTTAACACTTCACTGTCTAGCCACCTCCACTAACTGGCGGTGGCATGCCCCATCAAGGTGGGTCCCACATGGCCCACCTGTTTTGGATCAGGCTAATAATTGTGTTTTTTTCCAAGGCATTTACCACTCTTGAAAATAGTGGGGTCCACCTCAACGGATGGCATGGATAAGGTCATGCATCAAGTGGGCCACAAGCCATCATACAAAAAAAGAAACAATGGAGAGAGAGAGAGAGAGAGAGAGACAGAGAGAGAGAGAGAGATCGGTGAGGATGGAGGGGCCTCGCCACTATGGGCCCCTCTTGCATACAAATTTACATCAAGGTGGGTCCCACATATATGGACCCTTAATCAAGCAAAACGAATGAAAAACAAAGATCTAATATCACCCACCGCTTTCTACTTGCACCCAAGGCTTCCTTAGCTCATTAGCTTTAATTCCAACGGAGGAGATGAGGTTTGGATGGTTGAGATTGGAGATGAAAAGGTAGGAAAGTGGGCCACCCTTGTTGCTTGGGAGGGCCTGGAGAGGCTTGGACGGATAGTGCTCTTAGGTTACTTGGGAGGTGAGTTTGAAAATGAGAGAGTGATGGTTGTAAAGAGAGAGAGAAAGATGGTTGATGGAGTGATGGATGTGGTGGGTGATGGGTGTAAGAACTTTTTGACTTTTGTGGTTTTTGGTGTAAGAGAAGTATGGGTGCGTAAGAACCTTTTTGACTTCAGTGGTTGCTTGAGGAAGGGTGAGAGGTGATGTGTACTTGACATGATGAGATTGATTGATGGACGGTTGATGTGACAAGTCATAGAGATTCTCTTCAGTTTTTGCACGCGCGGCGTTTTCCTCGCACCGAACGCTGGCCCACATCTCCTGGCCAGAGTATCGGATCGGCGCGCGAGACGCGGCATCGGAACCGCGGCGACGGCGCGGTCGCTAGAGTACAAGTCTCGGATTGAGTCAATTTAGATTGACGGCGTGTGACTCAGGGTCACGCGCAAATACCAGTTAAGGGTCGAAGGTTGCCGAAATTCGACCGGGAAGATCGCGAAATCCTATGGAACGATACGGTGTAGGATACGGGTCTTACATGTTCCCTATATATATATGAGAAATGCTCACACAGAACTAGTTGGACTGGCCAACTAGTTCTAATTAATTAATGCTAGTTAATGTGGAAAGAGAAATTGGACTTTGTTTGGCGTTAGCTTTTAAAATGAGCATTGGCTTGAGTGAGACCTTTTGTGCTATTAATGTAAAATCCACCCCGACCATCACGTGTGTCACATCATGTTAGACTTATGGACTGAAAATAAATCCCATTGTTGGTTCAGATGGAACACACAATTGGAAACAGTATGCTAAAAAAGCTCACCCTAAAAAATGATTGTTTGATGAGGCCCATTTGAATAACGTATGGATATAATTTTTAAGTCCCGCACCTAGCTTTTACTTTCGCATCTAATGGTTGGAATGATTTCATATGATCATAATTGGGGTCCTGTAAAAATCAAAGGTGGATGTCTCTCCTTCAAATATTCCATTGGTGTGGTTCACCTGAATTACAAATGTACCTTATATCTTCTCTCTATACCTACAATGAGATTGCACATCTAATGGTCGGAGTGGATCTTGTGTACATGATAAGGTGGGCCATATAAAAAATCGAGGTAAGCTTTCTCTCCTACCATTAAACTTCTTCGTATTCCCCGAGAGAAAAGGTGTCGGTTCCCAAAAACGTGGGAGTACATTGGGTGCAGCCTGCACACATGCAGTTTTGTGCATCCCTCATCCTAGGCCTAGCTTGATAAACGTATTATATATCTATTCTTCACATCTATATTTTTAGCTATGATAAGACGTGATTCAAAAAACGAAATAGATACATATTTCAGGTGGACCACACTACAAAAAAAGTGGTGATTGGCCATTAAAAACTTTTCGTGGGCCAAAAGTTTTGGATTAAACTGAAATTTATTTTTATTTTCCTCCGTCAAGGTCTCTGTGACCTTATCAATAAGTTGTGTGGCAAGTAAAAAATTACGGTGGGCCCTAGGATATTTTAATGGTAAAAGTTCAGCTTTCATTATTTTCTATTTGGTGTGGACTGCTCGAGATTTATAATTGGTTTCTTTTTCTTTTTTTTTTATCACTGTTGTAAAATGAGCTAAAAAAACCAATAGACCGCATGGATATACATTACATACATGAAGGTGGGCGACATGGTCAGGGACAAATTGTGCTGCATAAGCAATGGATTGCACTTAATCCACTCTTTATAGCAAGGAAGCTGGAAGAAGCTTAACGGTGGAAGAGGAATGTCTAACCTTATTTTTATTAGGCCCACCATGATGTCTTGATGTGCATGTGAGATCCACTATGACCATCAGATGTGTGATCTTATTCTACATCTAGAGACAAAATATCAGGCTAACTTTTGATTTAGGTAGGACACACCAATAGAACAGTAGATGGAGAGATATCTACCTTTGATTTTTACAATACCCATGATCATGAGTAAGTGAAATCCATTCCAGCCATTAGATGCACATCAAAAGCTAGGCATAGAACTCAAAAATCAGGCCAATACTTGATTTAAGTGTGCCTCATGAAATGAATTATTTTAAAAGGTGAGCTTTTTTTTAAAACACTATTTCCAATTTTGTGGTCCACTTAAACCATGGATGGCGTTGATTTTCGGTTCTTAGATCTAACATGGGGTGACACACTTGATGGTCAAGGTGGATTTTACATTAACACCACAGTGGGGCCCACCCAAAAATCATTTTCAAAAGACCTCTTAAAAGGCTAACGTGAAGCAAACGCTCCTCTCTCTCTTTAAACATTAATTAGCATTGGAGAAAAATTTTCTCTTTAAATGCCCAGCCATTGGACCAAAACTCATGGTTCAAACTAGTTGTGTGTGAGCATCTCTCTCTCTATATATAGAGAGAGAGAGATGCTCACACACAACTAGCTGGCATTTAACGAGAAAAAAGTTTCTCTCGAGTACAAGTTCTCGTTAATTAATGCTGCCTAATTAATGTTAAGAGAGGGCATTTGCTCTACGGTACCTTTGAAACACCTTTATCAAAATGGTCGCTGGCTTGGGTGGGCCCTATTGTGGTGCTAATGTAAAATACACCCGACCATCACGTGTGTCACCCCATATTAGACTTAGGGACTGAAAATCAACCCCATCGGCAGTTCAAGTGGACCGCACAATTGGAAACAGTGTTCTGAAAAATTTCACCCTCTAAAATAGTTTGTTTGATGAGGCCCACTTGAATCACGCATCGATCTTATTTTTGGGTCCGTCACCTAGCCTTTTCTGTCTCATCTAATGGTTGGAGTGGATTTCACACAACCATGATTGGGTCCTATAAAAATCAAAGGTGGACATCTCTACTTCAACTATTATATTGGTGTGGCTCACTTGAATTACAAGTATGCCTTATATTTTGGCTCTAGACTTGCAATTAGATTGCACATCTGATGCTGGGAGTGAATATTATATACATGACACGGTAGGTCATATTAAGAATCAAGGTTAGATTTATCTCACGCTGTTTAACTTCTTCGATTCCGTGAGAAGATGCGTTTTTCAAAAAAAATAAATAAATTAGGTGCAACTTGTTCTCAAGCATTACTATGCATCCCTGACCTTGGGCTTACCTTGATATAAGTATTGTATATCCATGCCCTACATCCATATTTACAGCTCATGTTATGACATGATGCTAAAAATAAAGTAGATAAAATTCTCAGGTTAACCACGCTATAGAAACTGTGGTTAGTGGGCATTAAAAACTTTTTGTGGTCCGAAAGTTTTGGATCAAACTGAAATTTGTTTTTCATTTTTATTATACTTCATCAAGGTCTTTGTGACCTTTTCAATAAGTTGGGTGCCAAGTAAAAATTATGGTGGGCCCTAGGAAAATTTTAATAGCAAGAGTTCAATATCCACTATTTCCTATGATGTGGACCACTTACATTTCTAACTGCTTCAAATTTTATTTTTTTTTAATGTTTTAAAATGAGCTCAAAAAACCAATGGCAGCCTGGATATATAATACCTACGTCAAGGTGGGTGGCATGACCAGCGACGTACTGTGTTGCATGATTTCCTTCTAATATGGCCCTTTTTTCTTGTAACGGAGCCCAAGAAGTTTAACGGCAGAAGAGGATGCCTAACCTTATTTTTATTGGCCCATCAGTGATGTAGTGATGTGCATGTGAGATCCACTACGACCGTTGGATGTGTCATCTCATTCTACTTCTCAGGACAAAATATCATATTGACTTTTGATCAAGGTAGGCCACACCAATAAAACAGTAGAGGGGGAGACGTCTACCTTTGATTTTTACAGGACCCACGGTTATGAGTAAGTGAAATCCACTCCAATCATTCAATGCCATACCAAAGATTACACGTAGAACTCAAAAATCACAGCCATACTTCATTTAAGAGCATCTCATCAAAGGAATCATTTTGGAAGGTGAGCTTAATTTTGCACACTATTTCCATTTGTACAGTCTACTTGAACCATTGACGGAATTGATTTTTGGTTCCTAGGTCTAACATAGGGTGACAGAGTTGATGGTCAGGATGAATTTTTAATTACATTAACACTAAAGCGGGGCCCACCCAAGCTGGGGATTATTTTCAAAAGAGCTCACGAAAAGCTACGGTGGAGCAAACGCCCGCTCTCTTAACATTAATTAACAGTAATTAATGAGAACTTGTATTGTAATTAAGAGAAATTTTTTCTCATTAAATGCCAGCTAGTTGGACCAAAACGCAGGGTCCAACTAGTTGTGTGCGAGCATCTCTCATATATATATATATATATATATATATATATATATATATCAAGGTGAGCCCCACACAGTTTAGGTCTCCACACGTTTTTTTGTGCTCCGAATGTAAGTTCTTCGTGCGTTTTTTGATTCGTATCCAATCACCATTGTTTTCTATACCGCGTGGCCTGCATAATATTTGGATCTGCTTCACTTTTTGAGCCACTCTAAAATGATCTAGCAAAACTAACGGACGATGTGGATATACCATAAATATATCAAGGTCTTCCCCATTGTCTAGTTCATTCAGGTGGACCATGTTTATTTATTTATTTATTTATAATTATTTTAAAGCATTTGGATGGTGTATATATCTTTTGGGCCTACTATTATTATTATTATTATTATATGGGCCATAATATGATTCCATGATTATTGATTTGTACAAGTGGGCCATCTCAAGCCTAATAGGATTCCATAATTATTGGTCCGTGTGTTTGGATGCAACATCTTCTTGAAGTCAGGGGCGGATCTAAGGGGTGGGCAAGTGAGGCAATCGCCTAAGGCCTCCTAATTATGAAGGCCCTATATTATAGTAAAATTAGAATTTCTTAATTACAAAGGTCCTATATTATAGCAAAATTAAAATTAAAAATAAGAAAAAAAAGCCTAAATTTTTTGAAATAAAACTTATTAGCCTACAAAATAGGAACATCTAAAAATTAGTTTACAAATTTGAAATTAAAAATAAAATAAAAAATCCTAGAAACCAGCACTATCAATAATAACAGTCTAACTCTATCGTCTCTTTTCAAAATAATAGCACCATTTTCAATAAATTCTTCTCCTAAAACCTAGGACCACAACTACGTATTTTATTGTTAATTAAGCTCTCAAAAAATTAAATTCTAACGTCATTTTTCTAAATTAAATTCTAATTTCATTTTTCTAACAGTACAGTAGCACACTAATGTCTAATTAGATTATTAGTAGTGGATTGTTCTTTTTGCTAAACAGCAAAACAATCGCACAATACAACCGACTTTTTTGCTAAGCAAAGTAGCTTCTCAATTTCAAAATATTTACAGTTGCATCTACGTAAAGAAGTTTTTAAAAACTAAGGATTATAAAAATTTATTTACGAACAATTATATCTCAAGATAGATTACATGGTTTAGCAATTTTATCTATCGAAATTGATTTATTGGGTAAACTTGAATACAAAAGTTTAATTAATAATTTTGCATCTAAAAAAGCAATAAGCAAATTTATGGTTTAATTTTGAATTTATTATTATTATTTTATTTTTTAAACTAAAAAACATCATTTTTATGACTTGCCTAAGGCACCCAAAAATGTTGAGTCATCCCTGCTTGAAGTATTTTATAGGCAACCGTAAGGAAAAACATACATTTGCCCAATTATAAGGAAAAACTAACACTAAATAACTTACAACTTATATTCAAATAAGTTATTTGTATGTAACTTTCACTTGTAAGTGACTTACAAACTTAAAAGAACTTACAGCAAAAACATACCTTTGTCAAGTTTGAGAAGATATTTAATTCGTAAATAAATTGAATTTTTGAGCTACATAGCCATAAGAACAAAAAAGAGAGAGTTTTATTATTTTCATTTGTTTGGGCTCCAAGGCTCTGGAAATCGAAAAAAAAAGGACCATCTTGTGGAGTTGATTGATCAACCAAAATCTCCATTTGGATGGTTCATTGGAATTCGATAATCGAAATGTAGTTTACGAACCATAGGTGAATTGTGGTACAGAACTTAGGGCTTCATGTTGAGCAAATAGGCTTGTACAATTGGCTGGAAGTTTCTTTGGTGTGGATTCATTCAGGTCAAGACCCGCCATGGATTAGGTGTGGCCCTGGTCCACCTCGATGCATATATTTTATATCCATGTCATTCATTTGGCATGTGTAGATACCCCACCCAGGTTAGCAACTTGATAAGGCATGGATGATCCCAGGAACTAATCCTAAAACTCACACCATATCCAAAACCACAACCATTTCCTAAACCTAATAAAAACCCTAACTAAACCTGAGCCATTATGAGTCATCATTCAAGTCAGAGCATGCCCAAGAATCGATCCATTTCTCGAACCATTTTCAATCTATTTCCAAGCCAATATCGAGCCATTTCTGAGCCCAAATATCCAAAACAGGCTTCGGGCCGCTCTCAGGGCCCAAAATAAGCCCCCCGGCCAAACCACGAGACCGCCGGTAATAGGACTACCGCCCCCTATTTGACAGGTGTCTCCTCTAAGCACAAAGCTGTCTCCCCTTCCAAAGTCAACTCTCCTAAAAAATTACCTCCAACATTCACTCTATTTACCATTCTACCAAACCCTCTCTCCAAAAGTTAACTATTTTATAAACCTACCCCCAATATTTACTCTATTTACCATCTTACCAAACCAAAAGTTAATTCATTTATAAACCTACCCCCAACATTTACTCTATTTATCATCCTACTAAACCAAAAGTCAACTCTTTTATAAACATACCCCCAACATTCACTCTATTTACCATCCTACCAAACTCAAGAGCCTATGAAAGCATGCTATGTGGCATTACCCCCCCATCAACCAATCACAAGCTGCCACATTAACATTTACCCCTCATAAATCCTAGAATTACCAAAATGTCATCTCAAAAGGCTATAAATAGTCTTATTCTCTCTTCATTCACACAACAACAATCAACCAAGAGTGAGAGAGAGAGAGAGAGAGAGAGAGAGAGAGACAAGTGAGTGAGAGTGAGAGGGAGTGCTTAAGTTCTCAAGCTCCCATATTTTAGCCCCCCCTCTAGCATCCTCCAACCATCCCTTAGCCCTTGAGTCATACTTGAGTCAAACATCCCCAACCATGGTGCACCCAAACATCCAAGTCATTTCATGTGCAAGTCAAAGATCATGCAATCATCACTAACATTCATATTTCATCACATCTCATCACTACTTCCCTTCTTAACCCTCCTACTCATCTAAATTACCATTGAATGTATGCTCTGTGACTTTTTAGAACTCTGGATCCTGTCACATCAGAAACTCATGGTGGCCTAGTCCATTTTTAATGATATTTCAGTATCATCACATCTGTTCAAAACTCTTATAGACATTCTTTGAACATATGCTTTGTGGCTTGCCCGAATTTCGATTCTTGCCATATCAGAAATCCGAGTCTTCCTAGTCTATTTTTAGTACTTTATATCCTACCATTTTATCCCATAAGATCAGCTTACCACATGAAGTAAATATCGTACATCTGTACGAGCAGAGGGGGTGCCTAACACCTTCCCTCTTTCTAACTGAGGTCTCTTAAATCTCAAATCATATATCAAGAGTCAACTTAAAATAAGAGAGTCTTCAGATTCTCTAGCTTAACATATTCTACAGGTTTTAGTCGACTGCGGGATTTTTGAGTTAAGTGGCTAGTGGCGACTTCAAGTCTACATCAACAATCCAAATCACTCCCACTACAAACATAAATCTACATGGACGCCGATATTCCAGCGTTCGCAGTATGCCATATCATTTCAAAGCAATCAATCAAATTTTATCAATTTGTCTTTTATCTCAACTTATACTAAGAGTATCATTAATCCTTAGCCATAATCTTTAGTTGTAATCAAAGTTTACGCTCATATGTTGGATTTGTTATTTATCCAATATCAAGCAATTCCTTCAAGAGACGGTTCTTGCATTTGCTCATAGTGATAGATTGTGAGTTTTTCATTTTGTTTGATTTGCACTGGTATTCTGAAAGGTTTTTCTTGTAATGTCCTAGATTTTTTATATTTGAATTTTAAAAATCCTTAAACTCTCTTCTTTTTGTTTTAAAAAAAAAAATAATTACCTTATGTTGTTGCTTACTACCCTTAACACATATACAAATAACAAATGCTTGAGTACAAACCATTTCACTATTAGACTATTTCTCCATCCCCATTTTGTACAAACTTTGATAACTCTCCAAACACACATGACACATTTGCATAAAAATCCAGACCACCTATAAATTGATGATCAAACTATGAACAAAGCATAATTTGAAAGTCACATTGATAAGATAGTTACAACTTATATTTCTTATCTTGTAGCTCATTTTGCAACTTGGATTTGAAGCTCTTAGATATTTTATTTGTGAATGATCACTTTTGGTTAGTCAATCCCAACCATCTGATATGTGGTTTAGAAAAATAGGCAATGTCGTAAATAGATAGGATCAATATGATCTCATAAAATGTATTATGACATAATTGACAGGTTGCACTAGTTATCTCAACCAAAATATGTTGAAAATCGGTGGTTTTTAAAAATAATGAAATGAAAATTCGAATTTTCAAAATTTTGGGAATTTCCCGCTAAAAACGTTTTTTGAATTTTTGAATTAAAAAGTGCGGTGTGTGTGCTTTGTCCCATATCGGAAATGAAAAGAATGGTTTTGTGGTTTATATGGGATGTTGTAAAGAGTATTCTTACTTGGAGTTTTTAGAGGAGGTGATGCTCGGGTTGCGTGTTCCATTGTATAGCACTGGAACACACACACGTACGCGTGCGCTCGCACTTGGGCACGGGCGTGGGCAACGGCGAGGGCGGGGCAGTGAGGCAGTGTGGTTGTAGTGACGCTAGATGACACACTTTGCACTTCGCATCATGTCGCAGAGTAGTCACTCCCTCGAGACCTTACGCGAACTAGCGCTAAACGGTGCGATGGGACTGGTCTGTGCCTATGTGCAATGGGGTCTGAAATGGTCTGAGTTTTATAAAGGACTGAGAGCAGTCGGATCATAAATCTAAAACATTCAGCAATTTTTGAAAACAACACTCTGCCTTGAAAGCCAAACGGTCCGAAAATGGACGGACCATGATGATCCAACGGTCAAATCCTTTGATCCGACGACCAAAAACGGTTGGAGTTAATAATCAATGGTCAGAAACGTAATCAAAACTATTGATAGCAGTCTAGCAACGGTCCACTACCTGATGCCTATATAAATTGGACCATTCCAGTTCGATTTCATCATCTCAACACACCTCTCTCCATTCAAATCAGATACAAGGCAAATCTTCATTCTCTATTTTAGAATACTTTGATAATCTCTATCGTCTAAGTGTGCCAGAAGAGATCTGCTGCGTTAAATTGTTTTACAGTGGACCTAACGTGATTGTTGCACGCTGGATCCAGATAAGGCTTGTCTTATCCTAGAAGCAATTCGCCTGTAACCCATCAGCAGTTGATAGGGGGGCGAATCACGCTTTAAGGACAGCGTATTTTATACGTGATTCAGCCTAGTGAAATATTTTATTTTCTATTTATTTTTTACATTTTCGGTGTATCCAAACGTAAATTTACCAACATTCTTAAAGCGTGATTTCCATGGACACTGAATGTGTTACATCAGTCAAACTGATGAACCAAGATCTGATCCGATTGGACCGATTCGATGGTTCAAATTTCGCTAGATGACAGGATAAACTGAAATTCCTGCTAACCGAGCTGAAGATTTTTTACATCCTGGACTTGACTCTCTAGTCTCCGCCTGAAGCAAATGACACTGATACTCCAGAACAGGTTGCTGCTAGAATCAAGCGACAAGAAGATGAACTAATGTGTCGTGGCCACATCCTCAATGCTCTCTCTGATCGGTTGTACGATTTGTACATGGGGACCACATCAGCGAAAGAAATTTGGAGCGCGCGGGAATACAAGTACAAGGCTGAAGAGGAAGGTACACAAAAATTTCTAATTGCCAGGTATTTCGACTTCACGATGGTAGACAATCTACTGCTGCTTGCCCAAATCCAAGAACTGTAGCTTATTGTAAATAAAATAAAAGCCATAAAAATCGATTTTCCTGAATCCTTTCAAGTCGGAGCTATAATCACAAAGTTGCCTCCGAGCTAGAAAGACTACAGGAAGAAACTACTGCATAAATCCGAAGAGTTCACCCTGGAATAAATCCAGAAGCATCTTCATATTGAAGAAGAATCCTGTAACCGAGACAAAAAAGATGACGCTAATGATGCATCCTCATCCAAGGTGAACGCAGTAGAATGGCCAACCCAAAATAATACCTATGAGAAAGTTGATTCCCTTAAACTTAATAAAGAACGAGGGAAATTCAAGAAAATCCAAAAGACTAAAAACGACAAACCTAAGGGAGCTTGTTATGTCTGCGGCAAGACCGAACATTTCACCCAGGTCTGTAGGGACAAAAAAAAAAGCTTAAGAAAGAGGCTAATGCAATAGACGATGAAATCGTAGCCATGGTCACAGAAGTGAACCTAGTTCAAGAGAAAGTTCCTGGTTTGTGGTATGATACAGGTGCCACAGTCCATGTATGCAACGATCGATCTGCCTTCAAAACCTATAAAAACGAGACCAATGGTCAAGAGGTTAAAATGAGAAATGAAGGACGGTTGAAAGTTACAGGCAAAGGAACCGTGAAATTACACTTTACCTATAGAAAGAAGGTAATTCTGACCAATGTACTGCATGTCCCAGACATAAGGAGAAATCTTGTCTTAGGGGATCCCTTAAGCAAACCTGGGATTATGATTGTGTTTGAATCAGGCAAGTTGATCTTGTCTAAGAATGAGAACTTTGTGGGTGTAGACACCCCACCCAGGCTAACATCTTGAGAAGGCTAAGACTTTCCAGGAACCATGGTCATACCTTGGACCAAACCCTAATCCCAGACTAAATCAAACTATGACCCAAAAGTCTCTAAAACTCCCAATCCATAACCCGAAACCGCAATCCAAACCGTTTAGCACGCATACAACCTCGCCTATACCTTATACCTTTGCCAAAACCCTCTATCCATACCTAAATCCACTACTTTGAGTCCCAGAAACCCAAAACGGAGATCACCAGATGAACCAAAGCACCACATGGAGCACACACATGCGAGTCCAACCCGAACCAGGCCCGGACGGTAGTCTGACTACCCCCTGCGGCACTCCGACTGCTGCCGTTCGCGACCCGCGTGTGGACAGTTATCCCAGCGTCCAAAAGTCAACTTTCCTTCAAAATTACCCCCCTACTTTCACTATTTACCAATTTAATAACCTCATAAGCCAATGAGAGAATGTTATGTGGCATCTCTCTCCTCTCCACCAACCACCACTTGCCACCTCAGCATTTACCCCTCCCAAAGCTAAAAATTACAGCAATGTCATTGGAGAAGGCTATAAATAGCCCTCTCCCTTTCTCATTTCAACAACAACCAAGAGAGGGAGTGAGAGAGAGAGAGAGAAAGTGAGAGAGAGAGAGGGAAAGGGAAGGAGCTCCCAAGCCCCTCAAAATATAGATTTTTTCAGCCACCCCCTATCCCTCAACTCAACCCTTCCAACCCATAAGCCTAACCCAAATTGGTCATGGTTCACTTTATGTTTTAGCCTACTCGAGATCAAGCCAAAGGTCCATCATCTCACAAGTATTCATCATGATATCTACTCCCTTCTCAACTCCCCAGCTTCTCTAAATCTCTAGTGAATGTATGCTCTGTGACTTGTCGTACATCGGATCCTGTCATATCAGAAATTCCTAGTGACCTAGTCCACTTTTTCTTTTCCTTTTCACATAAGCATCATCACATCCGCCCTCTAGACACATTGTTGGATGTATGCACTGTGACCTATCGAAATCTCGGATCTGTTACATCAGAAATATACAAGTGACTAGTCCCATCATGACCATAGCATCATCATCATCCTTTGAGATCATTTTACTACACTAAGTAGAGACCGTACATTTGTATGGGCAGAGAGGGTGTCTAACACCTTCCCTCTTTGTAATCGAGGTCCCTTACCTGGAATCTCTGATCACAAACCAGGAGTCAATTTAAGGAATGAGTCTTTGGATTTCTCCAACCTTAACGTGTTCCGTGGTTTTAGCCGACCGCGGGATTATAAGATTTTTCGGCTAGTGGCGACTTCAACAATCACCAAA
This sequence comes from Magnolia changhungtana, assembly GCA_030180095.1. Taxonomy (NCBI): domain Eukaryota; kingdom Viridiplantae; phylum Streptophyta; class Magnoliopsida; order Magnoliales; family Magnoliaceae; genus Magnolia; species Magnolia changhungtana. The sequence goes on along the minus strand of JASAUF010000063.1, from coordinate 137,948 downwards.
TCAGCCTAATCCCATCCCAAATCCATAAATCAACGTGGGTGCCAAATTCCAGTGTCCACAGTGGGTAAGAGTTATGCTTGTAATGAGATGATCAAACTTTCTTTAAATGAAAAGAATTCTTCTACTTACATGATTGAGTTTGTAACACTATGGCATGGTAGACTAGCCCATATTGGCTACAGTACCATAAAACTCATGGCTAAGAACGGCCTAATATCATACAATGATAGTGACAAAGATAAATATGAAGTATGCATACGGTCTAAAATAATCAAGAAACCATTCCCTAGCGTTGAGAAATCATCTCAAATATTAGACCTATTGCATACTGACATATGTGAACTAAATGACGTTCTTACCCGTGGAGGTAAAAGGTACTTTATAACGTTTATAAATGATTGGTTAAGATATGTGTATATATATATATATATCTGTTAAAATCGAAAGTTAAAGCATTTAATGCATTAAAGATCTATAAATCTGAAGTAGAAAATCAATTAGATAAAAATATTAAAATCCTTCGTAGTGACCGAGGAGGTGAATATTTCTCTAATGAATTTTTTAACTATTGTGAAGAACACGACATAATACATTAGTGTACAACACCTTATACACCACAATAAAATGGCGCAGCAGAGAGAAAAATAGGACATTAGTAGAAATGGTCAACTCAATGCTAATACAAGCGCAATTGTCATTAAACCTATGGGGAGAAGCATTGTTAGTTGCATGTCATGTTTTAAACCGAATTCCATATAAGAAAACCAAAACCTCTCCATACGAAATATGAAAATAAAGAAAATCAAACATAGGGTATCTTAGAGTGTGGGGGTGTCTTGCATACTACATAACTATAGAACCTACCAAGAGCTATTAATTGCATCCTTGTAGGATATGCACAACTTAGTAAGGCTTATAGACTACTAGACTTATACTCTAATGTTTTCATAGAGTATAGATATGTGGAGTTTTTTTAGAATTCTGTATTCACGGAGAAAAAGAATGCTGAGATTCAATCTCCTAATGAAACTATAAAAGAAACACAAATAGAAGAGAAAAATCCTAGTGAACCTCGTAGGAGTCAAAGTGAAAGAGTAGAAAAGAGTCTTGATCTTGATATAATAGACTCTCGGCGACTCTCTTTTCATTTAGTTGAGGGTGATAGAGAGAAGGTGATTAGAAAAATACTTATGGTTTTAACTATAAAAGATGAACCTAAAACCTTTAGTGAAGCTATGTCTTTAAGAGACTCCGCTTTTTAGAAAGAAGTCATTAATGATGAAATGGATTCCATAATATCTAACCAAACATGGGAATTAGTAGATTTACCTCTAGGTTCTAAACTAATAGGTTGTAAGTGGGTATTTAAGAAAAAATATCATACAGATGATACAATTCAAACCTTTAAGGTAAGATTAGTTGCTGAGGGTTTCTGACAGGAATAATAAATCGATTATTTTGACACTTATTCATCAGTAGCTCGAATAACATCGATTTGGATCTTATTCGCTCTAGTATCCATACATCATCTTCATATCTATCAAATGGACGTGAAGACAACATTCCTGAATGGTGATCTCGATGAGGAGGTTTACATGGAGCAACCAGAAGGGTTTATTCTACCAGGAAATGAAAAAAAGTATGTAGACTTGTTAAGTCTTTGTATGGATTAAAGCAAGCACCAAAACAGTGACATAATAATTTGATTCTAAAGTTTTGTCTTATGGTTTTGAACATAATATTGCTGATAAATACATATATTCAAAAGTATGTAATGATTATATTGTAATCATATGTTTGTATGTAGATGATATGTTAATAATCAATAATAAAATGGAAAGTGTAACTGAAACCAAAAAGTTTTTCTTTTTAGTTTTCAAAATGAAAGATCTTGGACAAGTGGATACCATATTAGTATCAAAGTTAAAAAATATAGTGGAGGTTTTGCATTACGTCAGTCTCATTATATTGATAAAATAATAAACAAGTTTAATTAGTTGAAAATTAAAGAGGCAAAGACCCCGTTTGATCCAAGTATCAAGTTAAAAGAAAATAGTGGAAGAGCAGTTGCACGACTAGAGTATGCTAGTGCTATAGGCAGTCTTATGTATGCAATGCAATGCACAAGACCAGATAAAGTATACGCTGTGAGTAAACTAAGTAGGTTTACAAGTAATCCAAGTGTTGAACACTGGAAAGTAATAAGTAGAGTTTTAGGTTATCTAAAAGAAACCAAAGAACTGTGGTTATTTTACTAAGAATTTTCAACAGTGTTGGAAGGATATACCGATGCAAGTTGGATATCGAGTGCAAGGGACAACAAGTCCACTACAGGGTGGATATTCACCCTAGGAGGTGTAGCTGTAACTTAGAAATCCAAGAAACAAACTTGCATAATGCACTCAACTATGGAATTTGAGTTCATAGCTTTGACTGCTACAGGCAAAGAGACTGAGTGGTTAAGGAATCTTCTATTAGAAATCTCATTCTATGCGAAGCCTATACCGGCTGTTTCACTTCGTTGTGATAATGAAGCCACTCTAGCGAGAGCCTATAACGGTACCTATAATGGGAAGTCCAGACACATAAGTTTGAGACATGATTGTATAAGTCAATTGATTCAAGATGGAATCATTACAATCTCATATGTAAAGTCAAGTAATAACTTGGCCGATCCTTTTACTAAACCTCTAACGAGAGAGGTAGTAAGGACAGCATCTGGAGGGATGGGATTGAAATTCTTTATTTAAAGTTTCACCAGTGAAAGAAATTCAACCTTAAATTAGAAAATCTCTAAATATTGGGTTTAATTGGTAACAATAAGTAAAAATTTTCAGCACTAAATAAATTAATAATCTCATTCGGGATAATAGTGTTGGCCGTTTTAAAATAGGGATAAGTATTAAACTCTTAATGAAGTCCGGTCAAACAGGACAAGCGTTTTAAACGGAAACACTGGAAGGATTTTACCTATGTGAAAGTAGAAGTGGTGCCGCTTCTCATGAAAGTTAGAGTTATCTCGGGATTGTTCATGAAACTGGATAAGCATATGACCATTAAAAGTGCTAAGCGATATTATGAAGGAATACCTAACGCAGGAACTATTATGTGTGTGGTATTTTCGGTTATATCATATAGGAATAAACTGATTCAATACTGCGGTAACCAGAAATTTTGAAATAACTTTAAAATACTTGCACTAAGGAAATATTCAAATCGCAAGATATCGATCTTTATGCATAATAACTGTTATTATTCTGGTAGAGTTTTTCATTGTTTTAAAAAACCAGTGGGGGATTATTGAAAATCGGTGGCTTTTTAAAATAATGAAATGAAAATTCGAATTTTCTAAATTTTAGAAATTTCCCGCTAAAAACGTTTTTTGAATTTTTGAATTAAAAAGTGCGGTGTGTGTGCTTTGTCCCACATTGAAAATGAAAAGAATAGTTTTGTGGTTTATATGAGATGTTGTAAAAAGTTTTCTTACTTGGAGTTTTTGGAGGAGATGATGCTCAGGTTGCACGCACGCGCGCGCTCGGGATCGGGCACGGGCGCGGGCGAGGGCGAGGGCGTGGGCAATGTGGCTGTAGTGGCGCTAGATGTTCAGCAGTTTCTGAAAACGACTCTCTGCCTTGAAAGCCAAACGGTTCGAAAACGGACGGGCCATGATGATCCAATGGTCATATCCTTTTATCTGACGACCTGAAATGGCTGGAGTTAATGATCAACGATCAGAAATGTAATCCGAACCATTGATAGTAGTTTAGCAACGGTCCACTACATGATGCCTATATAAACTAGACCATTCCAATCCGATTTCATCATCTCAACACACCTCTCTCCCATCAAATCAGATACGAAGCAAATCTCCATTCTCCATTTCAGAATACTTCGATAATCTCTACCGTCTAAGTCTGTCAGAAGAGATCTGCTGTGTTAAATTGTTCCACAGTGGACCTATCGTGATTACTGCATGCTGGATCCAGATAAGGCTTGTCTTATCCTGGAAGCAATTCGCCTATAACCCATCAGCAGTTGATAAGGGGGCGAATCACACTTTAAGGACAACGTATTTTATATGTGATTCAGCCTAGTGAAATATTTTATTTTCAATTTATTTTTTACATTTTCGGTGTATCCAAACGTAAATTTACCAACAAAATAAAGGAAAACTAATACCTGAAATATTTTCTTTCCACCCGTTCATTAATAAATTTGTACACTACGACCCACTCGGGAAGTGAATGAGCATTATTATTATACCAAAACATCTAAAAAAGTGTGGTCCATTAGATAGCAAGATTGGATCGTGCATAATTCTATATATTTTAAAATGCTCCATTCTCTCATACTTGACAATATATTTTTTTTCTTTTATATATATATATATATAAAATATATTTATATATATATATATATTATATGCAAGCAAACTTCTATATATGTGATCTAAGCCATTACTCTGATGGGTCCTAATATGTCCCTCAAATGACTTGCCCGACTGCATATGGGGCTAGGCTTGGTTTCAATCCTATAATAAAAATTGCTTATTGGTTTTATCCCTTCATATAAGCGTAGGCCTAAGTTCTACTTCGCAGGTCAGGGTTGAATATACATTGGTCTAGTTGGTTCACGGTCCTACTTGCAAATGTACACCATGCATACAGCATTTATTTTTAAAAATTGATAAAGCATGACTTACTGTTCAGGTCATTTGAGTTGCATGATTATAACACACTAAACTACAACTTTATGAGTTATCAAAGCTTAAAAGGTGCTTATAAAATCTCTAGACTGATAGCAATGATTATAAATTAGAAATTAAATTAACTATAATGTTGAAACATATGATATGGTAGTGATTATTTTTCAATGTTGTTATTTAGTTAAATTTTTTGCATCTACATTTGTTTTAAAATATGTTATTAAATTTATATTTAAAAAATCATTTGATTAATGTTTTATTTTATTTTCCGTAGTATGAAGTTTAATTATCAATTTTTAACTTTTATTCTTTATCTACATATTAGGATTTGAAATAACTAAGATATAGGAGGAAATTGAAAAAAATTATTATAGGTAAGATGGCATGTGGGACCCACAATATATCTAATATCTTACCCATGATCAAATCCAAGGATCTGAAACTGGGGACAAGACACGCGAACACGAACGAGGTAGATCGATGAGATGCCTTGGATCATGTTCTTGAATTCGGTAGACTAGTAGGCCTAGGCAGTGTGGCTCACTCCATTGTTAGAGGATTGCATACACAACATGTAGCCTTGGGGCATCGACGGACGTAGGGAGTCAATAAGACCAATCCATTGCATAAATCCATAACATCGACGGCTACAATGTCATCCCTCTATTGCAGACACATGTTTAGAGACGATGTGGTTGGATAGCCGTCCATCTTCATATTTTGAGATGGAACGAACTCCCAATGTTTGGGGTAGTGTGGGCCCCACGAATCTTTGGCGAGAAAGAAGAAGTCGTTGATGTGGGAGCGGCGTGTGCGTGAGTGGAATCGGGCGAAGGCTGGATCAGCGATGATGCTTAGGAAGGCTTTGGAAACGGTCTTGAATTTGATAAGTGATTTGACGAGCAATCTTTAGAGGATTTCATACATGATACTCGTGTCCATGTATGGACTGATGGTGGGTCCATCTGCTGCAGTGATCATAGGCCCATCTGTTGAATTCATCCTCTCTCTCTCTCTCTCTTTGTTGTCTGCCAAAGAAAAATGAGAGAGAGATGTCTATATATGAGGAAGTGGGGCATGAAGGTATTATTTGATCGTTGTTTAATTCCAGCTTTTAAGAATTTAGATTTAGATATATGTGAGCATTGTATATATGGTAAATAATTTAGATTGTCTTTTAAATATGGAAAACATGTATAAAGGGAGTGATTGATTATGTGCACTTTGATGTATGGGGGTCATCGTCAAAGGATTCCATTAGAGGGTCGTCATGGTTTGTTTTATTCATTGACAACCGCTCTAGAAAAGTTTGGGTTTACTTCATGAAATATGGACGACTTTAATATTGCATATGCCCTCATTACAGGTAAAGGGGACTCGTCTACTATTTAGAAGACTCTTAATGAGCCTGATGCAGAAAGGTGGAATGCGACTATAGATGATGAGATGGACTCGTTGCACGAAAACCATACACGGGAGCTGGTGAAGCTTTCAGTGGGCTAAAAAGTAATTGGATGCAAGTGGTTATTCAAAAGGAAACAAGATAGATACAAAACGAGGGTGGTAGTGAAGGGTATGCTCATAGAGAAGTAATTGACTTCACAAAGATATTCACATCAATGGTTAAGCAAGTATCCATTAGATTTATGTTGGTGCTGGTTGCTCAATACGATCTCGAGCTGAAACAAATGGATGTCAATACTACATTCTTACACAGGGAATTAGAAGAGCGTAAATCTACATGAAGCAACCAAAGAGCTACGAAATTAAAGGGGTAGAGAAAAATGATTGCATGCTAATGAGGCCATTGTATGGCTTCAAACAATCGCCTACACAGTGGTATACAAAAATTGATTCTTTCATATTGAGTTATAAAATTACTCGGAGTGAATACGATCACTGTGTCTATTATAAGACATTGAGTGATGGTAAATTCATCATCATAGTATTGTATGTTGATGATATATTGATCGTATGTCATGATATATCTGAAATCAACGTATTGAAGACTTAGTTATCAGGGACATTCGAGATAAAATATTTGGAGGCTGTAAAAAAAGTTCTCAGCATAGATATTCATAGAGACCGAAAAAGGAGTATGCTTTGGTTATCACAAATGAAATTCCTTTAAAAGGTGCTGATCAAATAAGGGATGAACCAGGCAAAGTTGGTGAGCGTTCCCCACGCGGCTCACTTTAAGCTTTCCTCAGAACAATGTCCTAAATTAAATGAGAAAAAACAAGTTATGTCTCATGTAACTTATTCGAATGCGGTTGATAGTTTAATGTATGTCATGGTCTGTACTAGACCAAATATCTCACGTGCAGTCAGTGTTGTAAGTAAATATATGTCAAACCCCGACAAATAACATTTAGAAACGGTGAAATGACTACTTCGATACATTCGAGGTACAAAAAACTACATCTTAACTTTCGAGAAGACAGGAGCAAAGTTTGTAGAGTATGTGGATTCAAACTACGCAATCAACGTGGATTCTAGAAAGTTGACTTCAGGTTACTCATTTGTACTAGTGGGTGGAGCAATTGGTTGGATATCGAAGCTTCAATTCATAGTGGCTCTTTCCACTACCGAAGCAGAATATATGGCAGTGACAAAAGCGTTTAAGGAAGATATTTAGTTAAGAAGCACGATAAATCAGTTAGGGCTTCAGCAGGAGGTCGTGCCCGTTAATTGTGATGGAGAGAGCGCTATTAATTTGCCTAAAAATTCTATTCATCACTCTCATACTAAACACATTGATGTTTATCACCACTTTATCCGACAGGTGCTTGAAGAATCAGGAGTGACTCCGGAGAAGATTCACACCAGCGTGAATCCAACGAACATGCTCACCAAGGTTGTTCCTATAGAGAAATTCAAGTTCTATGCAACTTCTCTAGGCTTGACGATGACATAAAAGGAAGATGGAGTGTGCACGAGAAGTATTGATGAAACTATAATGCGAGACAAAGATAAGAGAGGAGGACAATGAGCTACACGTTTGAAGATTGAAGACGTGGTGGAGATTGTTGTATTTTATGTCTTAAATCTAATCAGATTTTGTGCAATTTTTTTTTGTAAAACTGCGAAAGTGTGGGATTTGTTTCCGATTTTGTTTATGATTATTTCCAATTTTGTTTTGGATTCTTTCTAAAACTATATAATGGGTGTTAATGGGGTTGTGAGGTATTCTAAGGGCGCGTTTGGGTAGTGGGATTAGAAGGGATTAGATGGGATGAGATTAAAAAAACATAATTATTACCCATGGCAGGGATTATCCCCTGTTGCCATAGGATAAAATTAATTCCATGCTTTGTTGGTAACACGGTGGTACATTGAATGGATATACCCATCATCATTTGAAATAAATGAGAATAACACAAGTGTTATATCTAAATTGTTCATTTGTTTTGTAACCTTATTTTATGGTATGGGCCCGAAAAATGAGGTAGATCCAAAACTTATGTGGCCCCAAAGAAGTTTTCAATGGTAAGTATTCAATCCCCGTTGCTTTATATGGTGGGGTCCACTTGAGCTTTAGATTTACCTGGTTTTTTGGCCCATACTCTAAAATAATCTCGAAAAATGGGTGAACGGTGTGGATATAGCCCACACATCATGGTGGGACCTACACAACTTGCTAAAATTGAGTAAAATTGGCATGGGAACCAATGCAATTCCATCTAATCTAATTCCAACCTTTTCCATTCTTCCCAAACATGGAGCGGAATTGGCACAGGACCAGATGAATCCCATCCCACCTAATCCCTTCTAATCCCACTGCCCAGACATGCCCTAAGGCTTTTTGAATAGGGTTTTAGGGTTTCTAAAAGGGTGGATCAAGGGAGAGATTTGAGAATTGCTCAAGTCTGGTAAGTCATTCCTCTTTGTAATTTCTGCTTTCATAGTGAAGATCTGTCGCTTCATGCCGTGGTTTTTTCCCGAAAGGATTTTCCACGTTAAATCTTTGTGTTTTCTTGTGTTTGCCTGATGTTCTTGGATTGCTTTCCTTGACCATCTATGTGTGATTTCGCGGTCCAAAACCCAACAATGAGGACCCCATCATGATGTATGTGTTATATCCACACCATGCATCCATTTCGCGACATCATTTTATGGGGTGAGCCCGCAAATGAGATGATTCCATAACTTACATGGACCACACCACACAAAGTAGTGGGTACAGTGATGCCCACTATTGAACCCTTCCTAGGACCAATCATGGTGTTTATTTTCCATCTAACCTATTCACAAGGTCACACAGACCCGGATGAAGGGAAAATACAAATAATAACTTCATCCAAAACTTTTGTGGCCCCTAAGAAGTTTTCAATTGTAGGCGTTCAATCCTTATAACCTTTTGTGGTGTGGTCCACTTGAGCTTTGGATTTGCCTATTTTTGGGCTGATAGCCTAAAATGATATTAAAAAATGGATGGATAGTGTGGATATAGCTTATATATCATGGTGGGACCCACAAAACTTGTCGTCGTTAAGAATCCAATAGAATCTAGCAAAACCCATAGTGCGGACAGAGACAGTGCGCCTCTAATCTTAGATGGCTTGTGAAGGTTTCTTGTTGCAGCCCCTAATTCCATGGCTTATGGCTCGTTTTCCAAAGCATACCAAGCTAACTACCAATGAATGAACCAAACAAGATATGTTGTGGCTAAGTCCATGGTATTTTCAATTCAATTCCATCTAATACTACCTAATACATTGAATCAAACAGGTTCTTAAATTCATCTAAGGTGATTGGGTCATGCCACGCCTGAATGATAATATGTCGAAAGCTGGGTTCTCTAGGCCCACCATGATGTAAGTATTTTATTCACATTGCCCATCCATTTTGCCAGATCATTTTAAGATACAAACCAAAAGATGAGGTAGATACAAGGCTTTGGTGGACCACACAATAAGAATTAAACATCCACCACTAAAAACTTTTTTGAAAGTTCTAGATCAATCTAATATTTGTGTTTTCGTATGTATTACCTCATGGTCTTAACAATGGATGTTATTATCACCTATGCGGTGTGGTCTATTTAAGCTTTGGACTTGTCTTTTTTTTTTTTTTTTTTTCTTTTATTTCTTGTTTTCTTTTGGCTCATGCCCAAAATGCCATAAAAAAAATAAATAAATGTATAAACGAAGTGGATAAAGCCCATATCCAAAAGCCCCCTGTCGTTTTACTAAATTCATGTGACGTGATAAACTTGAGTTTCAGATTAGTGCCGGAAGAGTCTTGTGAATGAATTCACTGAACGAGTATGCGGATTGTGCACGAATGTTGACAGTAGCCAATTGTTGCTGGTCGGTTCTCTATAGAGGTGTACATGAGTCAAACTTAGTCAACCCGGGCACTGCTCAACTTAGCTCGACCACTTGCTGACCCTAGCTCAAACTTGGCTTGGGTCGGTCCTCGAGCCTGACTAGCTAGCTCGGCTCGGTTTAGTCAGCAAGTTGGGCTAGTTCGAGCCGAGTTCAAGCCAATATCGAGCCAAGTTCGCCTGTGCAGTATTTTCACAAACACATGGACTGCACCTTCAAAATCTCACTGTATGTAAAACACTAATGGTGGTGTTATAAGTATTTCATCAAACACCTATTAAGCAACATGATTTTTTTTATTTTTTTTTTAAAGATATTTGTTTCATATACCTTCCTTGCCACCAGCCACACTTGGTGAGCAACATCAATATCAAAGTAATGGAGTCACCGAACTGGTTCAATCTGTGTTCGATTCAAGTTGGGTGTTCGATCCGAGCATTTTCGAGTCACAAATAAACATTACGGTGGGCACTGAGGAAGTTTTTAATGGTGGAGGTTCCATCACCATGGTTTCCCTGTAGTGTGGTCTACCTTAGATTTGAATCTTCCTCATTTTTAATTACAAGCCCTAAATTTGTATGGAAAAGTGGATTGACGGCGTGGATAAAACAAATAATTCATGACGAGGGGCGCATGGCACCGACCAATAGTCACCTGGACGGATTTACTGCCAAAAGCCTTTGGCAGGAAGTTCCTGCGCAAGGATGATGGGTGGGGCCCACCTCTATGTTTGTGAGAAATCTACCCCGTTCATCTGTTTTTAGATATCATTTTAGGATATTCCACCAAAAATGAGTTGGATCGAAAACCTAAATGGTACACACGAGAGGGAACAGTGGGGATTCAGTGAGAACCGTTGAAACACTATTGTGGCCATGAGAGCTTTGTTTCAGGCTATTTTTTTTTTTTTTTTTTTCGTATTTTAACTTCATCCCAGTGTTAATGACCTTATAAACGTTTTGGATGACATATAAACATCAAGTTGGAGCCAGGAAGCTTTCAACGGTAGGTATTTCTCTCCCAAAGTTTCCCTCTAGTGTGGCCCACTTGAGTTTTTGATCCACCTCATTTTTTACTTCTTGTCCAAAAATGATATCGCCAAACGGATGAACTGGGTAGATTTCAAACAAACATGGCGGTGGGCCCCACCCAGCATACTTGCGCAGGGCCTGGGTCGGCGTACTTAGGGTGTGACTACCAGTAATCTATCACAGGCTCGGGCCCTCCAACTACGCGATTCCGTCGAAGAAGCCCTAACTCTCTCTCAAACTCTCTATCTCCCATATTTCCCTTATTCTCTCTCAGAAACTCTCTAAGTCGAACTGGTGTTTTTTATTTGGAAAAGAAGAAGAAGAAAAATAAGAATCGGTAAGAGATTTATTTATTATGATTTAAGAAACGGCGCATGGATGGTTTGGATTTGTTAACAGTCGACCCTACTTGTATGTCGAATTTTACGCCTTCCAGAGTACTGGAGTATTATTTTTTGGTTTTTGCATCCTCAGTATTTGATATTTGCCATCCTTGGTGTTGGGATATCAATTTGGGTATGTGCGTGTGTGGAATTATCAATTAGATTTCACTGGCCATTCATATACGAAAAGAAGAAGTTCTGGGTGGGCCTCTCATTGGATTGCACATTGCCTGAAATTGCCTCGATCAGGTGATCCAAATCATGTGATCAAGACCTTCTATACACAAAGTGTGAATATATGGCAATGCACCAAATTTAGGGACTGAATATACGCGACTATTCCAATGTTATGAAATGGCATAAGCAATCACATGCGTTAAGCTAGGCTCTATAAACCATTGGGATCTTAACATTACATCATGCTCCAGACGATGTCCATGGTAGCACTCACTCTGGCCTCTATTCCAGGTAGCGCTTTCAGGGCATGCGGCTGCACTCTGGTTATTCAGGCACCCTTTCCATGCCTTGGCAGCTTTCACTCTAGTCCAGGTTGCCCTTTCCACAGGTCGCCCCTTCCATGACTCAAACATAGGACGTGGTGTTGGTTCTGATACTAATTGTTAAGAACCTAATCAATACACCAAAAGCTCTAGGACTTTTAGAATGCATCAAGCTTCTCTCTTTATACCATTGGGATTGTGAGCGAATGATATCACACAACCCCTAAACTCATATATATATATATATATAAATTAAAACATTGGAGAAGGAAAATTTTATGTGGAAATACCGCAAGCATATGGAATTGTTTTTAGAGAGAGAGAGAGAGAGAGAGAGAGAGAGAGAGAGAGAGAGAGAGAGAGAGAGAGAGACGAGACTTATGTGGTCACGTACTTCTTTGTGCAACTGCTATATGCCACTATGACATATGCGGTTTATGGTCTCCAAATGGCACACGTGATCACATAATCGCCTATGCGATCATATATGATAACATTGGACTATTCTACCATTTCCATGACGGAATTTATAAGAGATCGGGTTTGGCCATACTCCATAGTCAAGATGGTAAATCTTTAATATTTTGAATATGTTCTAGCTGAATGGTTGACATTCCTCTTTGATTAGCCCTTTATAGTAGGGCTGCAACTTGGGTTGGGGTAAACTGAACTGGTTTGACCTTATCCAACTGTACGTCGGGTTGGGCAGATTGTCAAGGTCCTTGGGTTAGGTTCAGGCTGAAAAACACCAACTCAATTTGAATTTGGGCTGGGTTCAGGTTGAGCAAATTCAAGTTAGGTTAGGTTGGTTTGGGTTGGGTTGAGTGTAGAGGACTTTGGGTTGGGTTTGGGCACCTTGGGTTGGAATTCGGGTTGGGTCGGGTTGCGGGTTGGCTCCTCTTGAGGTCAAGTTGGGCTTGGGTTGACCCTCAACCAGACCTAACCCGCCCAAGTTGCGCCTTTATTGTGGGGCCCAAATACACAATCTGAGCTATTTTTATTGCATTTGGGTAGCCCAGCATGTTGGGAGCCAATCTCTTGGCATTTTCCTTTTCTGTGTCACTGGTTTGACCATAATTCATATGCACTGGACATGGCCAATGGCCTCTTTCTTTTCTTTGCTTTTCTTTTTCTTTCCTTTTGTCTTACTAGTAAGGTATTACAAGTTTTAAGAAAACTAATTTATTACAAGGTAACAAGACTAGGGATTGAACCTTGGAACACTCACACAGACTATATTGTCTCCACCAGCTCTTCTAAGGAGCCAAAGACAATGGCCTCTTTCATAAGAGGCTATACGAGCTTGTAGAGATGTTATTGTTAAAGAGAACTTGGTACTCTGGAATAGTGTGACTATCCATACTCACGCACACAACTGTTGTTCACATGACGTTTGAAATATCTAGATCATCCTTGCAGATGGAGCACAACCCCAATATAAGATTGGGTCAGGTTGGGCCGGGCGTAGCCGCGCCATAGGGTTGTGGGTTGGGGTGGGGCTATAATTCATTAACCATTTAGTATCAAACAGGTTGGGCTCGGCAGAATGAAATCTGACCCATATTTGGCTCTAATCCAAAAAAATATTAAGTGATTTGCAGCATGCCTTCCAATGGACAAAAGTGTGTGGAATTTGATCTATTCATGCGGTGTGTGACCCGCCCCTGGACATTGAGCGTGTGTGCATGTGTTTTCCATATGTCCAGCTTCATGAGTCGTGGGCCTCATTAGTTGGTGGGATGGCAAGAATAATAGGGCTTTGTGCACTAGAAGTCTTTTAAGATGTATTGAGTGAAAGAAAGGGAGAAAAAAGACAGAAAAAGGAGAAAGAAGATGTGAAGAGAAAGCTAGGGTTTCTTGTTGCCAAGGCTAGGGTTCAAGAGGAGGTTCTTGATGGTTTTTCTTGCTCTCTATTTGAATTTGATCCGCATAACAGTCCGGTGTCCCTTTGAGATTGTTTTATTCATTTGCAAATGGTTTATTACTTTGAGAACCAAAGAAGTAAGAAGACTTGAGAAAAATATCGTACTTTCTTATTCCATAGGGGATTTCTCTTGGATTTATCTTGTGGTTTTTCCTTTCACCTTTTGTGGATCTTCCCCATAAATCTTGCATTGTAGTTTGATTGTGTGGTTTGACCAGTTTATTTTTGTGATTTAACTATTTGTGGATTTCATATTTTAATTTGATTCACACATAGTTGGAATTGTCGATTCCCAACAATGGTATCGGTTATCACAAATATGGATGAGGAGTTTGATTCACACATATTTCCATTTGATTCACACGTAGTCGGAAGTGTCGGTTCCTATTTTCTGGATAGACAATTTAGTTGTTTGTTGGGTGTGGATTGACATGGAGGCAAGCACTAGAAATAGAATGGTTAGCCTCTAATTGGATGATTTGTAAAGTCAAAATGGATGATATTTTATTCGTAAAGATTTGTATGCATTGGTTGAGTGTGATGAAGCCAAGCCAAAAGATATGCCAGATGAGGAGTGGCAGTAATTAAACAGGAAAACTATTGGATATATTTGGCAATGGTAGGTGATAGTGTTATTCACAATATGTTGAATGAAACTTTCACTCATGCCCTATGGAAAAAGTTAAAAGCAATTTATGAAAGAAAAATTGCCGGGAACAAGACTTTCTTAATTAGAAAGCTCATAATTTAAAATTTAAAGAAGGAAGTTCTATTGTGGAGCATTTGAATGAGATGCATAGCATTACGAACCAGTTGGCCACTATGAAAATGGTATTACATGATGAGCTACTAGCATTGTTATTGCTTAGTTGTTTACCTAAAAGTTGGAAAACTTTGGTGGTGTTGCTTAGCAATTTGGCCCCGAATGGTGTGGTTACCATGAGTCTAGCTACAAGTAAACAAGAAGAAGTCAGTTGATGACACACAGAAAATTTTCTGAGTGTATTGCGTGTTTGATTGAACAAAATATCTTGATATTTCATGGTTAATTAGTCTATTTTGGTGCAGAATTTCACAATATTTCAGAATTTCATCCTTAAAAAACAAAAAAGGAAGAGAGTGAATTTCATTAATGTGATCCCATGCATTTGTATTTGAGGCGAGATTTGATTTCTGTCAGAAGTTCTCTTCTCTTGTGCAAATTTTTTCTTCAAACACTTCGATTTGTGGTGCAAATTTCAGGTGATTTGTGAAGTTTGTTGACTTAAATGAGCTATTTTCATTGTAACATTTTCTGTGTTGAATTTGATTCTTTGAGATCTCATCAATATTCGTATTGAATTAAAGGGGGAAGGCAACTAAAATGTAGATATAGAAAAATAACCTGGAATATGTAGGAAATGACCATGGATTCTGACATATGCTTACTATATGCGTTTTCTTTGCCTCAAAATCAATTTGCATATTTTATTTTTAAAGGAGATATTAATCTCCATAACTTTTGAGGAAAAGCTAGCAAATAGAAATCAATTTCCAATGCTATTTTTTTTCTCCTTTTTTGTTTCTCAAACTGAGAAAGGGAAGGTTTTTGACTATCAATTTCATTTCCAAGGGTTTCATGTTCCCAAACACCTTGGCCTATTTGTCTTGGAGGAATCGAAAATGAGGATATGGAAAAATGTAATCATGTCCCCAAACACCTCGGCCTGTATGTTTTCTTGAGGGTCCACCATGGTGTTTATATGTCAATCAATTCATTCATCGGATGTGCCTTGTCATGATGAAAGAAATACCCAAAAATCACACAGTTCCAAAACTTAGGTCGGCGTACCACATCTATTTAAAGGTTTTTTAGGTATAAGTTGTTGGCGTGGCCCACCTGAGTTTTGAATCAGCCTGATTTTGGGATCAAGGCCAAACAAGGGATGGTTTAGCCGATGGATGGGGTGGATTTCATGTGCGTTAACTCATTTCATCCACGTGGCCAGGTTAAAGTAATGGAGCTATGCAAGCATTTTTGTTTTATATGCATTGTTTTAACTTATTTCCTAAGTTCCCTTATAGACCATGATACATTTTTGGGTCCATGTGGACACACCCTCAAAAGGGGCCTTTGATGGTGAACCGTTTTTTAGTCAAATCCCTCCACTCATCACAATAGGCGCTAAAAAGCCACACGTGCCAAAAACCAATCAAATTATTTTTGGGAAAATTGCCCAACAAAGTTGATATGCACTTGCTTTTGTGGAAAAAGTTGTTTCCAAACAAGCACTTGACATTTTTAAAATGGTGGTGGCTCATTTGTTGCAAGCAGAGCATGACCGTGTCCGTGTGTCAACCTAGACCACTCAAACTAAGTGGTCCACGGGATACAAAAATAATAGTGATCATATAATCATGGGCTGCACTTGAAAAATTCTACAATGTGGGCTTCTATGCCTATTAATGAACTATTTTTCATCAACATGTATACATATGCCCTCTTAGAAACCAATCATCAGTTGAGCTGCACATGTCTGCTGAATATAGAGGAATGGTCTTTTGCTTCTAATCACGTTCTTTCTCGTACACATCAATCCACCTGATATGTATCACTACCTGATTTTGGGCCATGCCATGTTTGTTGGGAATCAACACACTTCCCGTCTCAGTGTGAATCAAACGGAAATATAAACTCCATAGGCATGTATTACGAATCCAACACAAAGCCACAAATAGAAATGGGCTAAAACACACAATCAAACCACAATGTAAGATTTATGTAGAAAACGGCGAAGGAAAAATCAGGGGGCAAATTAAAAAAAATGTACTTTGAAATAAGAGATTACAATGTTCTTCTAAAGTCTTTTCTCAAAAACTTGAGAGATTATAAGAGAAGATTCAATACAAAGTAATTACTTGGTGCTACGAGAAACCCAAGCTTCTCATCAGAAGAAACCCTTTTGTTTGGGGGGGGGGGGGGGGGGGATCAAATCTATGGAGACTGGAGAGAGCAAGAAAAATCGTAGAAAATATCTTCTGGAACTGTAGCTGTGGCACCAAGAAACCCTAGCCCATAGCTTTCTTTTTTCTTCTTCTTCTTTTTCTTAATCTTTTTATCTTTTCCTCCCCTTTTTCACTAAATACACGTTAAAAGACCTCTAAAGCAAAATATCCCTTTTATTTATTTCCATCCCACCAAGTAGTGGGACCCACGACTCATGGGACTGTGCAAATGCACAACAATCCACCCCTCCAGATACGAGGAGGGTATCGACAAATACGGATGGATACTCCCTGGCATCTATACCTGCCAAGATTCAACAAAGCTGTTTTTCTCCTTTGGAACAACCTTTGTCATTATATCCAATGGATTCTGATTGGTGTGGAATCTAAAATTAGATGGCCCACCTAATGGGCCATCAAACTCTTTTCTTGCTGCTAAACCATTAGTCACACCCTTGTATGCCTATGCTAGTCACCCAAATATTTTTGAAATCGTTTACCACCGCATGTATCTGTGAGAGGGAAAGTCAACTGGCATTTATACGTACGCGAGTTAGGGTATCGGGGTTCTTCTCTTTACTCTCCATCTATCTCCAATTTCCCCAACGTAGCCCAAACCCCAGCAGAGACAACAGTCCTCTCTCTCTCTCTCTCCACCTGTCTCTGTCTCTCTGTCTCTCTTTGTAGGGTTTACCATGCATTGCTCCAGACTGTTAGTCTACCGGGTCCCACATTGGACCATGCCTTTGAAAGTCTCTTGGATTGGAGGATCCTAGCCTTCAATCATGTGGCCTTCCAAGCCCTCCCCCTCCCCCCTCCTATTATCACCAGATTTGTCTATTTTCTATTTAAATTTTGCATCTTTTCTATTTGTAATTATTTTTGGATATCTAGAAGAAATTTTGACTCTTGGAAAGAATCAGTTGAGTTACTCAACTTGAGTTGACTCGACTCTACTTGACCAGTCTTCAAGTCAGGTCGAGTTTTCAGCATTTTAAAACCCTTGATCTTTCTCTTTCCATATCTATTTTTATCAACTCTCTCCCACTATTGTCTCTATGGCTGTGAGTTGAGATTTTTTTGGATTGGATAAGGTGTGGTGATTTCTGCTAGGATTTATTTTGTTTTATTTTGTTTTTACCTCAAATCCTTTGTTTTTCAGCTCTTTCTGCTTCCGATGCACGATTTAAATCTATCCTATCACTCTCTCTAGGGTTTAGAGTCTTTTAATGATCGATTTCACACACACACACACAAATGTCTGTGTGCACATGCCCTATTTCTAGGGTTTCACATTCCAATCTCAATCTTACCATTACTTGTCTCAATTTCTTTGTATTTTTTGCAGCTATAGTTTTGGGAAGTTGAGGATTTGAAATCCAAATCCAAAAGTTTTCCTTTGTTTGGCCCCCTGAATTTTGGGTGAATTTCAAATTCAGTGGGGGTGAAAATCCTTAAAAATGCCACTTGTTTCTTCTTCTCTAAAAGGTGGGGTGCAAACATTCCGAGGATTTTCAATTGTGGCTGACTGTCATGCTTTCTCCTCTCGATGAAGTGTTGACACGCATCACGGGGGGGCCCACAGAGCTCGACCTCATTTGAAGTTCCCATGAGCTCGACCGCATAGAACCTTTTCCCATATATATATATATATATATAAAATCCAGGTTGAAGATCCAGATTCTCAAACACAGTTTCTGTATTCCATAGATGTATTCCGTAGATATGAAAATCCAGGCTGCCAAATGCAACTGATAGAATGGGAATCTTAGGTATTGGAATCATGGATTTGGATTCTTAAGTTAAAATCCAAATCCAAGGTGCCAAAAGACCCCTGAAAAAAAATCTACTGGTTAGATTCCATGACTCGAGTATCTCTGTTTCTATCAGACAGTTGTGGTTGTCATATCATGGAGATTCTTGGGGCTGCAGCCTACAGCCCATTATTGGTAGCACGATGAACTCTCTCGATCTCCTAAACAACTTGCTAATTGTAGGTAGATTTGTCCGATCTGCTGTCGTCGAGCATATTTGCACTCTATGAGTTTATATAATATTCCAGCCCTTTTAGTTGCAAAATATATTCTCTATCATGTATTTAATAGGGATGTTCACAAATCCCACATGCATGTGTATGACTGCCATCCGGCATGGTGGGATATCCAAGCCTTTCAATGGGTGTTGTTGACTGTGTAATAGATAGCCTGGCCCAAAAATCAGGCTTCTCCACCCATCAGTCGGCCAGATGGTCCACAATGTGAAATAACTTGATGGATAAGAAGTTGGGCTGTTTTTCTGTAGTTGATGTACATGTGTGTCCCACCTGATTAGTGGAGCGGCCTTATTTTTGGGCCAGTTCATCTACTGGGCCCCACCTGTTCCAAGGTTTAGACTTCATGCATGCTAGGTGCGTTTGTCTATGGGCAAAACACAAGCACAAGTACACACACAAGGGCAGGACTAACTAACCTCGTTGATGATAACCATAGGATTTAGGACTGAACACATTAGATGGGAGAAGAACAAGAAGACCGAAGAAACTGTTCATTTGTAAATCCTGTTTTCCTTGGATGCTTTGAAATCAGTAATTATTGTAGGAAAACATGTTTTAGAATTATTATTATTTTTTAAAAAAACAATAATTTCGAAATGGCCAGTCTTCTGTGAATTTTGCTGGTATAAGGAGTCCTATGAAGCAGCAACATTTACACATCTCTGATTCCCATATATAAAATTTAAGGAGGTTCTTTTGTAATTGATGTTTTACCTCGTTGACTTGCAATCATCATATCCTCAATGGGGAAAAAAAGAAATGAAAAAAATTTCAATAATCAAAATTCATTTTGCAGACTCAAGACAATTATCAGGCCTGCTTTCTTTTGAGCAGGCGAGAAGCTGATTTGCAATCATGACAACTTTTGCGAAGCCAGAAAATGCTCTGAAGCGTGCTGAAGGTTAGTGACTTTCTCTTATTTCCTTGTTCTTTATGCAAAAGAGTAAATTCTTGATTGACTGATTGTGCTCCCACATTACGAGCTTTTGCATGTGAGTTTTGCTACAGTGACCTTTTGCAATTGCACTTTAAATTTTGTCTCTTTTAGTTTCTCAAATTTGTGCTGCTGCTTTGGATTGCTTTGCTTGTTGTTGGGTACTTTTGCTTTAGTGGAAAACTTTGAATCAGTTGTTTTCTCCATGCTTCCTTGGCCTGTTTGTTTTCATAATATCTGATTGTTCCTGATGAATGTGGGTTGGGCGTTTATTCCCCACCCCTTCCAGCTTTCGGTGATTGTAACACTGTCGCTATCTGAAGCCACAACCTGTTTGGATTGGTGAAAACTAAAACTTGGATATGGAAAACCAAATGTCACATCAGAGTAAAGAAACGTGTGAAAAGGATCTACATTAGCATGTTTGTTTTGACATATGTGATTTCCATGGAAATATTAAAAGGTCAACAGTAAAAAAGTGAGGGTTGTCTCTTGTATCCCTGGAAACCATGATTTAACAGGATTTTTCTTGAGGAAGTGAAAATCACCGGTTTTCGAGGAAAACCAAATGGAAATCGATTTCCATAGCTGGATGTGTTTCCGCAAACAGGGGAGGAAATTGATTGCTTTTTCTCAATGGTATCCTGTTTTCCGCCAATCCAAATAGGTAAATCTCATTCCTCTTTCACTTGCTTCAGCATTTTGGTGGATATGTTTGGCAAGTGGGCTGAGGTGGTCTGAACCTGGTCTAAGCAGTGTTCGAAATATCGGTATCGCGCAATGTATCGCAACCTTGGGATACAGATACGTATCGGTTATCGCACGGGATATATCGTTTGTATCGCGTAATTTATCGCACTTTTTGGGAAACATGGGGAAACATTGGCAAAACAGTTGATTTTTTTTATGAAACTTCAGGAATTATTTTAAAAGACCTTAATACTTACTTTTAAATCATAAAATCTCAAGAAAGAAGTGCACATAATAAATTCCCCTTAATAAATTCCCCTTATATAAGGTCCTAAGTTATGTGTTATCTGATTAAACTAAGGTAAATATATTCAAATATGATGCATAACATTTATAATTGTATAAAGATGTGTATGAAAATATAACCAATGCATTCAAAAGCAAAAGATACATTAGAAATTAGAAAACACACCTATCAATGATGTGTGTATTCAATATCCACCCCGTCCATCCGTTTTTCGATGTCATTTTAGGACATCATCCAAAAAATGAAGTAGATCCAATAATTAGGGGGACCATACCGTAAGAAACAATGGTGATTAACCATTAGTGACCACAAAAGTTTTGGATCAAGTTGATAATTGTTTTTTCCCTTCATTCAAACTTATGTGGGCCACACAAGTGAAAATAGTTGGAATTGATGCTACCGTCGAAAACAATAAGGCTCACCTTGATGCATGCACGACATATCTACATCGTCCATTGTTTTTGCAAACTGATTTTAAGGGTTGGCCTAAAAAATGAGTCAGTCACAAATTCCAAGTAGATATGGTCTACTCCACACAAAATAGTAGTTATTGACCATTAAAAATTGTGGGCCAAAAATTTTTATCAATCAATCTAATATTTGTGTTTTCCTTTCATCCAAGTATGCGTGAACTTATCAATGGGTTGGATGGTCACAATGGACATTAGGAAGTTTTCAATGGTGGGGCACACGTAAGTTTTCAGGCAGGAATTTCCTGTAGAGACTTTCGCAGGAAATCTGCGTCCGTCAAGGAAACCGATTGGCTACTCCCCTGGTGGTCGGTGCTCTGTGGGCCCCACCATGATGTATATGTTTCATCCATTCCGTTCATCCATTTTTAAATATCATTTTAGATCTTTACCCCAAAAATGAGAGGGATATAAATCTCAGGTGGACCACACCACACGAAAACAATAGTGATTGGATATCCATCATTTAAATCCTCCTAAGGCCTACTGTACTGTTTATTTGACATCCAATCTGTTGATTAGGTCATAAAGACCTAGATGAAGGGCAAAAAACAAAGATCAACTTGATCCAATACTTTTATAGTCCCCAAAAATTTTTTAATAGTCGAAGTTCATTTAGAACTGTTTCCTGTAATGTGGTCCACTTGAGACTGGGATACACCTCATTTTTTGTGTATCAACATCAATTGATCTAGAAAAATAGATGGACAGAATGGATGAAACATATAGATCAAGATGGGGCCCACAGAGCCAGTGGCACGGGAGTAGCCAATCCGTTTCCGTCCGTGACGATGGCGCTGAGGATCCTTGGGCCGAGTTGTACAAACAGTTCAAAGGAGGTCAAAGTTACATTGGCCCCAAAATAATGTATTTATTATATCCACACCGTTCATCCATTTGGAGAGATCACTTTAGATCATGAGCCCAAAAATGAGTCATATCCAAATCTCAGGTGGACCACACCACAAATAGAAGTGAAGGCAATGATTCTCACCGTTATAACATTCGTAGGGCCCACCATAACGTTTATTTTCCATTCAATCTTTTCACGAGGTCACAAAGACCTTGATGAAGAGGGAAAAAAAATTCCATATCGATCTAAAACTGTTGTGACCCTAAAAGGGTTTCAATGGTAGACGTTTAATGTCCCACAACTATTTTTAGTGTGGTGCACATGATCTTTGGATCTGTCTTATTTTTTTGATAAAGACTTAATACGAGCTCGTAAAATGGACTAACGGTTTGGATATAACATATAACCTATGATGGGACCCACAGAACTTGGTGACGTCAGGTCAGTGGTGCGCTGTACACAAGCCCATCCGCTTCCTCTAAATAAGGGCTCGAGGCCCTGTTTTTTCGAAGCAGAGAGGGTTCCGGCTCCGGAACCCTGAAATCTCTCCCAAATGTCGGGATTTGGAGGATTTATCTCGATTTCGCGCTCAAATCTCTCCAAATCAGAGACTTGGATTCGAATGCCCATCAAATGCAGCTTCCGATCAGGACAATCTTCTTTACAGGTACCGAAATCTACCGTTGAAGGTTTTCTTTTTTCTTTTTTCTTCTTTCTTTTTCATTTTTTTCGGATAATGTGCTCTCCCAGGTGCGATATCGACGATAATATCGGCCGATATCTGAAGTTTTGAATTTTCGGTGTCTTCCGGGGGTTATCGGAGGAGTTTCGTCTCGCTAGGGCCCGATACCGATAATATCGGCCGATATATCGGCCGATAGTATCGATATTTCGAACACTGGGTCTAAGTCCAGGCCTCTTAGGGTGGGGTGTTTAGGCCTATGGATAGCCCTGGGCATGGAGTTCTGAGTAGATTCCTAAATGGGCTGGATTTGGGTCTCGCATGTTTGTGCCGGATGCCTGGCTGACCTCGAAGCATATTATCAGGCTATTAATATTTTATTCTATTATTCGTGTATTTTAGTTATTAGTATATAAAGTTATTACCTATTGTATGAAGCCATTGGGTTGGTGATTTGAGTTATTAAAGTTCTTACCTATTATCTGTAACCCTGCCTGGCTCAGCCCAGATGATTTGCAACCTGTGTTGGATATATTATTGTAATCTATCTGTTGTGCATAGAGGGGAAGAATGTATTTGTTTGTGCTGTTATTTTCATTTATTTCCAATTTCAAATGCTTTAATAATTTGCGGGCTTCCGCCTCAGCTGTTGCGTCTAGAGCTAAACGTTTGCTTATTGAATGGGCTGCCGTTGTTCCTTCCCTAAAGGATTTTGATTTTCTCTTTCTAGGTTTCTAGTTTCCTTTTTGTTTTCCCTCTGTTTCTGCTATCTCAGCAGCCCTCTGTCCTTTTTTGTTCCTTTTAATGCATTCACGTTGCTTTTTTTTTTTAAAAAAAAGAGGAAAATCTCAATTTTGCAGCATGTGGATCTTATACTATTTCTTTGTCATGGGGATCACCACCACCACCATCATCCTCTTAAGTCTTATCCCAGTTAATTGGGGTTGGCTACTGGAATCCTATTTTGGGATCCAATTGAAAATGGACGAGTTTTTGTTGACATCTTAAATGACTTTTAGTTGATTAATTTCTACTTACCAATATTATAAGTACATGGGTGCTTCACATAGAATGTGGTAGCTTGTTGTGTTGTTTTTTTGGAACCATTGCTAATTCTACTTTCCTCATTATTGTAGAGCTAATAAATGTTGGTCAGAAGCAAGCAGCATTGCAAGCCCTTCATGATCTAATCACTTCAAAGAGGTACAGGGCATGGCAGAAGACTCTCGAAAAGATTATGTTCAAATATGTAGAACTATGTGTGGACATGCGAAGGGGCAGGTTTGCCAAGGATGGCCTGATTCAATATCGCATTGTATGCCAACAAGTAAATGTGAACTCATTGGAGGAGGTAATAAAACACTTTATGCAACTATCCACTGAGAGGGCGGAGCAGGCTCGAAGTCAGGCTCAAGCCTTGGAAGATGCTCTTGATGTCGATGATTTGGAAGCAGACAAAAGGCCTGAAGACTTGATGCTAAGTTATGTAAGTGGGGAAAAAGGCCGAGATAGATCAGACCGAGAGCTCGTTACTCCGTGGTTCAAATTTTTATGGGAGACATATAGGACGGTGCTTGAAATATTGCGTAACAACTCAAAATTAGAAGCTTTATATGCGGTAAGCCGTTTGTCCTTGCATATATTGATTCTAGAGTAGGTCTGTGAACTTGCATTTAGTACAACATTTTACAGTTGAATTATGTTCATTTTGCATCAACTTCTTTCAGTTGATGTAATTGCTCAGTATTGGGGTCAAGCAATATATGGTCATAACCATTTTACTTTTGTTTGCAATTTTGCATGGCTCATTTTTACAAATATTCGGATATTTATTTCCTCATAAATAATCCGTCTTTCTTGATCAAGCCTTGGTTTCTTATTAAAGAAGTTCCTTTATACGAAGCTATTGTTGGATGGGTGAGCCACATTTAAATGTCAGTTTGGTAATGACCTTAGCAGAGTTCTTCAAGACATATCTAAATTACTGTAGCAGCCTGTCATTGACTCACTGCTGATGTTGCATTGAAACTTTTTCAGGCATCTTAACCAAAACAGGTTTGGAAAAGGTCCTACTCAAAACCCAATTAAAATGCTTCATATCTGATAAATGGAAAAAGGATCATATTTATTGCATTAAATTGAACTTCTTTTTTTGAATTTCTGTATTCTATTACGGTCTCAGAATTTTGAAATGTTTTAATTCATAAAAAAAGAAAAGGTTGTTAGATCGGCTCCGGAATTCATATATTCTATTATGGTCTCTCCTTCCAAAAATATTCTATTATGGTCTCTGAATTTTGAAATCTTTTAATTCATCAAAAGAAGAAAAAAGGTGGTTAGGTCGGCTCCTCCAACATCGTTTTTTTCTTCCTGTGCTATAATATTGAAAGTAACTTGTATGCTGTGCAAAAATTATGAGCAATCACATCATTCCAAGTGTGCTTTCATGATTAGATGACGGCGCACCGGGCCTTCCAGTTCTGCAAGCAATACAAACGGACGACGGAATTTCGTAGACTCTGTGAAATTATACGAAACCATTTGTCTAATCTTAACAAGTACAGAGACCAAAGGGACAGACCTGACTTGTCATTGCCAGAAAGTTTGCAGCTGTACTTAGATACCAGATTTGATCAACTCAAGATTGCAACTGAACTTGAACTCTGGCAGGTTAGTGAAGTGTTATCATTCACATATATATGCCTGTTGCTTGTCAGTGTGGAAGCTACTCCTGTTTCTTATTATGGTTCCTTTCGGTGTTGTGTGCAGGAAGCTTTTCGTTCGGTTGAAGATGTTCATGGGTTGATGTGCCTGGTTAAGAAAACCCCCAAGCCCTCCTTGATGGTCATTTATTATGCAAAGTTAACGGAGATATTCTGGGTTTCTGACAGCCACTTATATCATGCCTATGCCTGGTTCAAGCTTTTTACCCTTCAAAAAAGCTACAATAAGAACTTAACCCAGAAGGATTTGCAATTGATAGCATCATCTGTTTTATTGGCTGCGCTTTCTGTGACACCATATGATCACAAGCATGGTGCATCCCATTTGGAGCTTGAAAACGAGAAAGAGCGGAATTTAAGGATGGCTAGTCTTATAGGATTTAGTCTTGACCCCAAACGAGACAGCAGAGAAGTGGTAAGTGATTTATTTAAGGATGGCCTGTTACTTATCTATTCAGTTTGCACCATCTGACATTTTGAGTTCCTATTTTTCAGCTCTCGCGGTCATCGCTCCTCTCAGAATTGGTAAGATACAAAATCTAGTTTTTAATATCATGTTGATTTCTTCTCAGTTCCTTTATTGCTTTCTTTGATAATAGCCTTTGTGTGAGCATCTGAAATATAATATCTTTAGATGTTGTCGATGCACTTTTTTGTTTAAAATTAGCTATGCTTCATATATGTGTAGTTGGCTGCCATCTCTCTCTCAGGCTACTCGTTTAGCCAGTGTGGTTGTCAGTCACATGTGGAAGATATAATTAATCTTTGTTACACTATCATATAGTAGCTAGTGATCCTTCTATCCATGGGATTTGTCCCCTTTGAAAGAAATCTCGAAGGTCCAAGAGAGTGGTCAGATGTTTGCAAGTATAATCTTACTGTTAATTGTTATTAGGGATGTTTTGGCGAGGTTCAAGTTTGGATCTTCTGTTTGCATCTTTGTCATCTGATAAATTATCAGTGGTTATTTTGATCCGGAATAAGATATATTTTCATTATCAATGTTGTTTGCTGAGCATTATCTATTTCTTGCAGGCCTCAAAAGGTGTAATGACGTGTGTCTCACAAGAAGTAAAAGATCTATTCCATCTTTTAGAACATGAATTCCTCCCATTAGATCTTGCATCGAAAGTTCAGCCATTGTTGGCCAAGATCTCTAAGCTCGGTGGCAAGCTTTCTTCTATTTCTGTTCCTGAAGTGCAACTATCACAGTATGTTCCTGCTCTGGAGAAGCTTGCTACCTTGAGAGTGCTACAGCAGGTTCGTGGAACGATGTCTCTTTTTAAGTCTTGTTGTTATTATTACATGCTTGCTGATAAGGTGTCTCGCACTTTTCCAGGTTTCACGGGTTTATCAAACCATGAAAATTGATCTTCTATCGAGGATGATTCCCTTTTTCGATTTCTCAGTTGTGGAGAAAATTTCAGTGGATGCAGTTAAATATAATTTTGTTTCTATGAAAGTTGACCACTTGAAGGGCGCTGTTCTCTTTGGTAGTATGGTAAGCTCATCTGCCAACAAACACACATCAAGGCATGTGTGACTGGTTACACATGCATGTAAAACACCCAATATGTTTTTGTTGTCTTGCCTTCCTTTAGATTCTGCTGTTTGTAGCCAACTGATGTAGTCTCTTTTTTCAGGATCTTGAATCTGACAAGCTCCGGGATCATCTGACCATCTTTGCCGAATCTTTGAATAAAGCCAGGAGCATGATTTATCCTCCAGTCCAAGCTCGGCTTGGAAGTGATACTCTGGCTGTGCTAGCAGACACTGTGGATAGAGAGCACAAGAGACTCCTTGCCCGAAAATCGATCATTGAGAGACGCAAGGAAGAACAGGAACGACAGATGCTAGAAATGGTAATCATCTGACAGTTGCTACTTTGAACAGACGGGCTTTCATGCATCAGTTAGTTTGGGTGCCTGACTCAGTTGGCACCAAAATTACACTGCTGATATCGACATGGTGACCAAAATTACACCGCAGATATTGACATGGTGACTAAGTTGCACTGCAGAAAACCCTGAAGCTGATTCACATCTGTTTCTCTGATTTTGAAATCATTGGAGGGGGGGTTCAATCTCAGCTATTGTTTCTCGGGCCAGAGGGGTGTGTTTGACAGCTGAGGTTCTCTTGGATGTTTTTAGGGATATCAGTGCCATTGTTGCCAGGTTAAACGTTTCATTAACCCTGGGGTCATTGTACTTTGCAGTTGTCCCCTCTAGCTGTTGCAAGGGCCTTTCCCCCCTCTTCTGTACTTTAGGAATAGTCTCTCTTTTAATTAATTCCCCCTCCAAAAAAATATTAAAAAACACCAAGTTGGTCAGAAACTTAATTGTGGATGATTCTTGGTTGATATGGATGAGCCACATTGCATGTATCACCCATGTGGACGAGTCGCACACTGTGGCTCTGCCCAGTCGGAATGAACACCTATGGATGTCTCCAAATCTGGCTGAGTCCCTCTTCTTTGAGTCAGGCACTACAATCATCTTGTTGGGGGACCAATGAAAAATAGTTGATGATGACCAATAAAAAATAGTTGATGGTATCACATGGTCTTTATGCTTGCATGACTGTCAAGTTTCATCGTATAATAAAAAAATCAACAATATGCTCTCTGTTGCTTATAGGAACGCGAAGAAGAGTCGAAGAGGATAAAACTACAGAAAATTACTGAGGAGGCTGAACAAAAGAGACTGGCTTCTGAGTATACTAGAAGGGAAGAACAGAGGATTCGCAGAGAAATAGAGGAGAGAGAACTTGAAGAGGCCCAAGCTCTACTTCAGGAAGCCGAGAAGGGTCGTAAGAAGAAGGGAAAGAAGCCAGTCATTGAGGGAGTAAGTTTTATAGTTTTTGCTTTGTCTTCTGGCTTGTGATATTCCCTTTATAATGGCTTAACTTGAACTGGTTGAATGAACTGCAAGCTGTTTGGACCAATTATTGATGGGTCTGTGCTTGTTATTTGCTCATGATTAAGTTATCTTTAATTCTATCTTAAAGAAAAAGAAAGAGAGAAAATCTTCCATTTGAGGATTTTACTAGTTGCCACTTGGTGTTGGTTGTAAAGTTGACTTTGGTATTTTCTTGAGCGCCGCAAATCTTTGCTTCTGTTTGTGGAGATCATAGTTAGCAACACTCCATTTTAAACTGTATTTTTGAAAAGAAAAGAAAAGAAAAACCCCTCGGTAGTGTTGATTCAATGTTTAAAACTCCATACATTTTAGAAGAGGAGATAGGAAGAAAACATGTTTTATTTAATAAACACATCTTTTTTTTTCCAAACTGAATTAAACATGTTTTTTTATTTATTAAAAAAATAAAAAATAAAATAAAACATGTTTTATTAGAAAGAAAAAACATTTGGGTGCAACTTAAAAAATGGAAATCAATAGTCACCACCCATTGATAACATTGAGTAGGTGTAAACTTTTAGTAGAGAGATGGATTGATCTGTACATGGATTACGAGAAAAGGAAGCATTTGACAGAGGCAAAGAACACTGTTCGACTGTCTATATCCATTATTATTCGTACATATAAAAAATAAAACTTTTCTTTTTCAACCTTCTCAAAATGTTTTATATATATATATATATATATATATATATATATATATATATATATATATATATATATATATATATATGGGAAAAGGTACAATGCGCTCGAGCTGGTTTTAACGCCCCATGAGGTCGAGCTGTGTGGGCCCCACCGTCATGCGTTTCGAACATCTACCCCATCAGTCAGATGCACCATTCCATCGTGGGCCTAGGTCTCAAAAATCAAGTCAATCCGTGACTTGTTTGGGCCACACCACATACAGAAGTGGGGAGGGGCCGTGCACCATTAAAACATTCATAAGCATATGTTGGGCCCACCGAGATGTGGTTTGCAAATCCAGCCCATCCATTATGTGTGTCCCACTTGGAAGAGGGTTCAGACCAAGTTTCAGCAGCATTCAAAACTCAGGCGGGCCCCACCAAGTGCTTTTATATGTTTTTGGCATGTCTTCACATGATTTTAGATGGTATGGCCCACCTGAGTTCCGTATACGGCTGATTTTTGGGATATCCCATAATTTAAAGGGGACCCATCAAATGCACGGTGTTGATGGTCGACACGCATCACGGTGGGGCCCACACAGCTCGACCTCACGGGAGCTTATCGTCAGCTCGAGCGCATTGTTTCCCTATATATATATATATATATATATATATATATATATATATATATTATATATATATATATAGCTCATATATTGCCACTTTTTTTTTTCACGATGTCTTTTTAAAAATTTTAATTTTTTTTTTTTTTTTATTTAAATTTTAGCCAAACTGTATTAAACCTGAACTTCACAACCTCCAAATTTTTGGCATTTCCTTTTTTTTTTTTACCGAATTTTTATTGTATTTTACAATCGAGAATGAATTAAGCCCGAACATTTCCCCGTACTTTTTTCTTTGTATGACACTTTGCTATTTTGTTGCAATTATGTTTGCATTTGGCAGTTTCTATAATTTTGGGTTTTCGTTCTTTTTTCTTTTTCAGGAAAAGGTGACAAAGCAGACCTTGATTGAGTTGGCATTGAGTGAACAACTCAGAGAGCGCCAGGAGATGGAGAAGAAATTGCAAAAACTAGCCAAAACAATGGATTATATGGAAAGAGCCAAAAGAGAAGAGGAGGCACCTTTGATTGCGGAAGCATTTCAACAACGTCTGGTGGAAGAAAAGATACTCCATGAACGTGAACAGCTGGTTTGCTTCAAAGCTTTCCTGGTTGAATTCAGTGCTTTGGGTGCCTTTTGAAGTTGCTCAAATAGCAAAACAGGAACCCACTTGCAGTTTTGGGGTGGAAAAAGGTGGCAAAAGGATTCATCTTAACACGCTTGTGACTCCCATAGTGCCTGAAGGCCCAAACACATGGCAGACGGGTTCTGTGCAAGTGGTTGAATCAATCTTGACCTGTCGGTGCTCCCAAATGGCACTTTATTCATTATCATTTCTCAGGCCATAACAAATCTAATCCAGGTTTTCTTTGCTACTTTTGCAGCAAGAGATTGAGCTCAGCAGGCAGCATCATGCAGGTGACCTTCAAGAGAAAAATCGGCTGGTCCGGATGTTGGACAACAAGGTCTGTTGATTCTGCTAGTGAAAACATTCATGCCAAATCGATTTCTTTCCTTTTCTTTCTGTTCTTTCTTTCCTTTTCTTTTTCTTTTTGTTTTTTGGGCAAGATATTGGCATGCCAGATTAAAGATCTTGTTATGGATGTTCTGTGAGGGTTTTTCCACAAAATTTATTTAATTGCAAATTTTCTTTTTGGGGGCATTTATGATGACCTTGTTCTTTTGTTTTTGTTTTGTTAATTTTATTTTATTTTAAATTTCAGTATATATTACAGAATAGAATCACCAGCAGACGAGAAGCAGAATATAACAGACTGAAGAAAGAGAGGGAGGACAATATCAGGCAGCTTATAGTTATGCGGAGGGAGGAAAGGGAGAAGAAAAGGAAGCTGCTTTTCTTTATAAAATCAGAGGAGGAGCGGCTGACCAAGCTGCGTGAAGAGGAAGAAGCTCAAAAGCATGAAGGTATGTTTTTCTTTAATTTTAAAACCGATGCATGTTTCCTTTTTCTTCATCCATGCAGACTATGGCAGCTCAGTTTCTCATCTGCAGATTTTCCAATGTTTAAATACGCTTAGTTGGAGTCCTGTTAAATGAAAATTCACCTACTTTATAAAAGATCTGATCCGAAGTTTACGCATTGTCCATGTCAAGTTGGCAATCAGCTAGTTTGGGTGTTATTAGTCAATCAGCTAGCTTTTGTTGTACACTTGGGTTCCTTTAGGAGCCACAAGGGAACTCCTGCCACATGTCAGGTAAGATCTGGAAACTCATCCAGTTGGTCACATGATATGTACACAATTGCCATGGGACAACTCAGGCCACTGGAGTGGAAGTGGGCAATGGCCATCAGATAATTCAGACCACCAGAGTGGAAGGGGAACTAAAAATGGCATTTGTGGTCGACTGTCCAACCAAAACAGGCCTGATTTTTTAGCCACTGAGCTTTAGTAGTAGCGCTTGCTAGATAACCTAATCTCTTATGCATCTGCATTATAGTGTTGTGGAACGAAACATGCCTTGTTAGAAAAACCGGACTGTTATGAGTGATTTGTATAAGTAGGCTGCTTCTGTTGAAAGCATGCTTGCACGTTTTTTTTTTTTCATATATATCATCTTATGTTTTGATTAATCTATGGTGAGTGTTTGATTTGTACTGCAGAGGCCGAACGGCGTAAGAAGGAAGATGCAGAGCGGAAAGCCAAGCTGGATGAGATCGCTGAGAGGCAAAGGCAGAGGGAGAAGGAATTAGAAGAGAAGGAGAGGTTGAGGAGAGAAGCTCTCCTAGGAAGGACATCAGAGCCGCTCACACGGCCTGCTGAGGAGGCCAATGGAGCCCGCCTGTCAGAGCCTGTGGTTCCCGTTGCTGCGGCATCAGCAACAGCACCCATGGCTGGAAAATATGTGCCAAGGTTCCGGCGTGAAAAGACTGAAGTCTCGGGTGTGACCGCTCCTCCAGAACATGACCGTTGGGGTAGGCATGATGACCGCCCGCCCCAGTCTGCTGACAAGTGGCGTAGTGATGATCGCAAGTCAGCGTTTTCTGGCAGCAGCAGTCTTAGATCCTCGTCATCCACATGGAGTTCATCTAGAAATCCTCCATCCAGATCTGAACGCTGATACCCGCCTGTTGACATCAACTGTTGGTTGTAATTCTGTTTGAGTATTCTAAGAGATGAATCTTGTGAAGGAATTTGAGGAATTTTGTGTTTGAAACTGATTTTTATTTTTTGATCAGTGTGCTGAACCTTGGCTGCTTATTTCTATTATCTGAACAAGTGATTCAGCCTACCGAGGGTGTTGCAGTTGCAGGACTCATCTTCATTTTCTGTTTGATTCGAACAAAGGATTTAGCCTGAGCCAGGGAGAGAGGTAATAAAATTAGATCAAGCCTATAACTCTGGCTTCTTTTGTGCTTGTTTGCATTCTTTTGTAGTTTTTTTTTTTTTTTTTTTCTGGGGGCCCTCTTTGTTCGATAATAAAATTTCATCCTGATTTCGAAGTCTTTGGAATTGGAATGGTCATATTACACGCAGGTTGATCCCATCATTCAGTGACCAGTTGATATTTGATAATCTAAACAGTTGGAAGGGTGGTTGAGTGGTAAGTTACCGTCCATCCAGTGGAAACTTACAATATGTTTTGTGTTTAACATACAACCTGTCCAATGAGTTGACTCCACCATGATGACCACGTTGTCGAGAAATCAGCTCCATCCACTCATTGTGTGGATCACACTTGTATTTGTTTATTTGTTGTTGGCCATACATTGTTTTTTTGTGGATCACCAGGTGAGTGGACTAGGCTGATTTTTGTTCTAGGTGATTCCATGGTGGGATTAATCCGTTTGGATGGGTTGGGTGTGTTGCATGCATGATGAATTGGAAGTTAATGGGTTGGGTGTGTTGCATGCATGATGAATTGGAAATTAACTGCTGGGTGGTTGGTGATTCAATGTCCAAGAACATTGTCCAATGGTACATGTTAAATCTGCTGGCATTAAAATTTGGAAGGTAGGGCCTATCAGATGGATGGATTAAAAGTCTCTGAATGATGGGCCACACACAGTCATGAACTGAGCATAGAGTGACACAGCCACCAGACTTTCAGGGTCTGCTCTTGCAAGATAATGGTGAGGAAGCTATTCCAAGGTACAGTCATGTGCAGAGTTCTAAGCTATTTGGGCCACAATGCAGACTAGACAATGCTTCCACTGCTTTATTTGGTTGGCTATTACGCTTGGTCAACCATAAGACTCACAAGAGTTTCAACACAAGGTCACGGGTTTGAGTACCCATTGTGGTGAAATTCCACTGTGGTGTGAGTGCATGAGTGTGTTGAAAAAAATAAAAATCTGTTTGGGTTAACCTATTGTGGTGAAATTCTACTGTGGTGTGAGTGCGTGAGTGTGTTGAAAAAAATAAAAATCTGTTTTTTTTTTTTACACACGCACACACCCCCCCACACACTCACGCCGTAGTAGGATTTCACCACCCATGGATACTCGAACCCTTGACCGGGTGTTGAAACTCCTGAGAGTCTACCACCCGAGCAAGAGCAAGGATCCAGAAAAATAAAATTCTGTTTCAGTTGGGTTGTCAAGGCCTGCAGATTAGGTTCGGGTTGTTAGATGCCAACCTAATTTGAATTCGGGTTGAGCAACTTTAGATCAGGTTGTCAGGTTTGGAATAATCACATGTTTTGGGGTTGGTCGCCGTCTCTTCTAAAATGATGAAAGTGCCCTGGTGGCACTTTAAAATGACCACCTAAATGGGCATGATAATTTCCTTATTTCAAATTTTCATGAAGCCTAATTTCCTTATTTCAAATTTTCATGAAGCCAGTTGTGTCAT
Source organism: Magnolia changhungtana (assembly GCA_030180095.1). Classification (NCBI taxonomy): domain Eukaryota; kingdom Viridiplantae; phylum Streptophyta; class Magnoliopsida; order Magnoliales; family Magnoliaceae; genus Magnolia; species Magnolia changhungtana. Next base: position 103,894 of record JASAUF010000063.1, on the reverse strand, counting down.
ATTAAAAGATGGACTCGTTATATTACGGGATTATTATTATTGTTTATGCAAAAATTTAGTCCGCCTTTTTTAGACCATCGATTACGTGCACAGGAAGAAGACAAAGGAGACCCAGGCTAGTGCATGAGAGGAATTTGGGTTTGGTCGCAAACTGGGTTTTAGGCTACATATGTGAGGAAAGACAACGTTGTAGAGGTGATCTCAGGGACGTGTTGTAGTAGGATTCGAATCCTGAACGTGTGGAGGAATCTCTCAAGATCCTTGGCGAAGATCTGGGGATCCTGAATATGTCGCGGACATCTTTTGAGATCTTTAGAGAAGATCACGGATGAATCTCTCTTAGACAAGATCTGTCTATTCGGAATCAGTGGAGATGTGTAGTATGAGGCCGAGGTGCTCTTGGTCGAACTGACCTGGGAGGAGTAGGCCGACTTGGGGTTATACCGACCTGACTCATTCGGCGAGTAATCGAGCTTCTTTTCTCATTAGGCAGATAGGTGGAAAATCCAACCTGCTAACGAGAGACCGAGTTCGGGCTCATTTCCTGCTCGGTCTAGTGTCAAGGGACAGATTTTTAATCGCGTCTTGTTGTTATCCAACTTGGCAATGGGCACGAAGTTCCGACCTGACCTCTTATTATTGGTCATTCTATTTTTCCCATAACAATTATTATTTTTGAATGAAATGCCACCTTTTTTTAGCCTAATTAGACATAATCATCTAAAGTTTATTTGTTTATTTATTATTTAAATAGATGTAGATGTCAGTGGACTCAGCACCTGCATTTCGACGGGTGTTTAATTTACTCTCAGTCAAATCCAGATCATTAGCCTACTTCCAAAAGTGATACCTCTTTAGTTATCATATTGATGAAAGGATCGGTGCGTATTGCTGTCCACCATCTTCTAACAGTTAGTTACATCAGTCTGCTTACACTCAAACGATCTAGATCAATGGTAAAGATAGCTGTCCACCTACTTTTGGACGTTCCAGATGGCAGACCACTCGGTGTTGAGCGGTCTAAATTGCTGTTCACCATCTTGGAATGGTCTAGATAGCTGTTTACATTTGAGCGGTCCGCATTTTATCTTCTCGTCATTTTCGGAAACAGGTCAATATCCACTATTTGAATAAATTTAGCCTGGCATTTCATAAAATCCTAGGCAATTGAAATGTATCATGAAAATGAAAATATCTTATGGACCTACTTCAATAGGTAAGATTTTAAACCTAGGACTTGTATTGAAACGCAGAGCATTTACCACTGAGTTATACTGGAATCAATGGTTAGGATTGTCCAACTAATCTGATTTTTGCATGGTCCTATTTCAATAGGCAATTAGATTTTGGGTCCAAGTGACAGTGGATTCCACAATTTAGACGAATAATTTTTTAGAGTTAGTGCATGCCACGTGAACAATTTCTGATTGGCTGCGTATCAAGTACCATGCACCAAAGTAGTAACCCAAAATTTGAAAAACTAGTATTAGAGTGATGGTTGCTGGGGATGTCTCGTGAAATATGTAAAATAGTCAACAATAACCCCATCCATCATGTAAGCTAAGTTCATTACTTGTCACGAAGCATTAAATTAAGCACTATAACTAATTATATTGTTTCTTTTCTAGTTTACAAGTTTTGGAGCATATCCCGAAATTATTGAGAAATTTTTATAATAACTCAACTACAATTTACTTATCAAGCAACGATAAGCACTAATCAAGGTCGAATCACATCGACATCAAATATCTTATTATGAAGGAAATAGTTTAGAATCGTTTAGTGTTTGTAGAGTTCATTGGCACTAAATAGGTAATTGCAATTTTTTCACTAAAGAGCTCCCTATTAAACCATTTCAGAAATATATAACATTCATGGGAGCTATCAATCCCACAGATATATTCAGTTAGTGAGAGTTGAACGTGTTTTATTTTGATGATTTTATTTATAAAGTTATGATGATTTTGACATAAGTTAATTTCTTTTTCTCTTTATATATACACAATTTATTTTAATTAAGTCGAACTATAGTCCTGTCTCGTTAAAGGCATTTGAACGCTCTTAGACTTCCTGAGGATTTGTATTAGGGGTGCACACGGTTCAATTTGGTCCGATTCTGGGGTGAAACCGGAACCGAACCATGAAAACCGGTTCGGTTCCACAGTTCTGGGCTTTTTATAATCCGGCCCAATTGCATGTTCTATTTTATAATTTAGCCCATGTGATCCACTTGATGAATGGTTTAGATATTGTATATAGTGTTAAAAAATACATTTATGAAAACAAGCAAAGAGTGCATTGTAAACCATAAATTATGAGTCAAATATACAACTAAAATATGTTGTAAACTCACGGTTCCAGGTTCGGTTCCACGGTTCGGTTCCAAGTTCGGTTCCACGGATCGGATCCATAGTTCGGATTCACGATTCAGATCACGGTTCGGTTCGGTTCTACATACCCCAAAATCGAAACCGAACTGAACTAAACGGTTCTTTAATTTGTGGAACCAGTGCACTCTAGAACCGGACCAAATCGGACTGTTTGGTCGGTTCCGGTCTAGTTCAACGGTTCTAGTAGTTTGATGTGCACCCCTAATTTGTACATATGATTGTTTCGATCAGAAACAAAAAGTATTTGATTTTGAGAGTTATCTCATTCAATATTGACAAAAAGAAAGAACTAAGAGAACAATCATCGAATATATTTATTTTGAGATCTTTACAACTTATTGATTATCTGATTCCGAGATAGAATTTCTAGAAAATACAAAAGTACAAGTATTGAATAGGCTCAAATATAAATTTCGGCAGCATTCCGGCTCATATCAGTCATGTCTCCACGGGAGATGAGTTGTGTAGGCTTTCCGTGCACTTTATCCCTCATTAACATGATAAAGGAGTGCCTGAATCACTTTGAAACATCTGAAACGACCTGATGACCTGAGAAAATGCAACATAGTATTGCCTCAAAAAGTACCCGCGCAACTCATGAGGAGTGGCACGACCCGGCCTTTTGTACTCTGCACTCCCTCTCTTTCTCTCCATCTCTGATATCTGTCAGAGGCACTGGTCTTCCGAACATCCGATCCCACTAATGAGGGGGGTAATGGGTATTTATAGGCTTTTGCATGTGTAAGTCCTTGAATCCCGAGCCGTGGACCCCACTTTGCATCACCGACTCAACACATCCTGCGAAGGGTAACGCAGCCCGGCGCAACTACGGCGAGTTGCACGGACCTGTGCAACTCAATCCCTACACAACTCGTAACCCGTGCAACTCGGTCATTTTCCTGGTCTTCTTTTTATTAGTATTATTATTATTATTATTATTATTATTATTAATGTTCTTTTCTTTTCTCGAATCAAGTTTTGTGCTCCAACAATGATTATATTACATGTGTAATTTTCGTACCATACTTCCTAATCCTTGATTTATCTTGTTAAAGCTAGTGGTATTCGTGACCGTGCTTAGTCTGACTTCGCCGAGATTAAATGTTGTGATAGATACCTTGATCCAATATTAATAGTCTTAATGAATTAGATTGTAAAAACGCTGCTTGTATTATCCAACAAATGTATTAGTTAACTAATCATATGTTTTTTTTTTTCCAAAGCAAAATCTATTTTCAAAATATTTTTAAAATTAGTCATTAACATTAATCAACGTGACTTACTCGAGAGAATGTAAGAAATGTTCGTAAGGTCACATAGACCTGGACGAAAGGCTTATCCAAACCTCCTGTGGCCCCAAGAAGTTGGTGACGGATAGGCTACTCCCTCTGACAGAAATTGGAGACGGATAGGCTACTCCCCCTGACACCGGCCCCGTGGCTGGTGGCCCCGTGGCTGGTGGTCGGTGCTACGTTGGCCCACCATGGTGTATGTGTTTCATCCATTTCATTCATTCATTTTTACGGATAATTTTAGGTATTGATAAAAAAAATGATATGGATATAAATCTTAGGTGGACCACACCACAGGAAAACAACAATGATTGGATATCCACCATTAAAATCCTATTAAGGCCCACTGTACCGTTTATTTGACATCCATTCTGTTGATTGGGTCATAAAGATCCAGATGAAGGGAAAAAATAAATACCAGCTTGATCCAAAACTTTTATGGCCCCCAAAAAGTTTTTAATGGTCAACGTTCATTCAACACTGTTTCCTGTAATGTGGTCCACTTGAGATTGAGATATACCTCATTTTTTCTTTCATACCATAAAGTTATTTATAAAAGTATATGGACGGCATGGATGAAACACACACATCATGGTGGGGCCCACAGAGTACCGACCACCAGCCAATGGCTGGTGGCAGGGGGAGTAGCCAATCCGTTTCTCAGGAAGTTTTAACCGGTAGGCTTTCAATCCCCACTGTTTCCTGTGGTGTGGTCCACTTGAGCCTTGGATCTGTCTCCTTTTTGGGCTCAAAATGGACGGAGGGCGTGGGAAACGCATACATCAAGGTGGGCTCTGTCTCTAGCTTGTCCTAGTAGCCGTAGTGGGGATAGTACCCAATCCGCGTCCTTCCTCTCCGGCCTCTCCGCCTAACCGAACAAGAATCAAATTTGTACGGGAGCGTTTGGCTGTCTCTTCTTATTCGTCATTTAAATCCTCTCCTTCAAACAGAAGAAAGAAATAGAGAAAGAAAGGAGAATTTCAAAACCTTTAAAAAAGAGAATGGCAGCAGCAGCAGCGACCGCGAACGGAGGAGGGTCGCCGATCGATGTCCCGACGAATCCGATGGTCACTCCGCTCCTCACAGATCTCTACCAGTTCACCATGGCTTATGCTTACTGGAAAGCTGGGAAGCATCTCGACCGCGCTGTGTAAGTAGATGCAAAGCACTGTGTAATCACTCTTTCGCCACTCCTGTTATCGATCCAACTGCTTTGGTCGTTTCTATTGCTGTAGTTTAATTTGGTGAAGTTTGGGATGAAATTGGTATTGGGAATTTTGCGATTAGGGTTAGATGAAATGCTGTAAACAGTTTTCATAGTTGAACTTTGCGATCGGTATGCATTCACCATGGCTTATGAATCTATTATTATTATTATTATTAGCAATAAGAGGTTGAATTCGAATGAAAAACAAATATAATATGGGGGTTGATTGCTTCTAGAGTTCTGTAACATTTCTTAAATGACGTTGGTGACCTGTCTATTGTATGTGCGGCTGGGACACATTTGTTTTAATTCAGACTAGTGAAATCGTGCGGTCTGTTTTTTATGGAGCATATACTTACAATTGCATTGGTTCTACTGTGCTAACCATCCGATTAATGGCCATCAATTGGCTGGCTAAATGAAAAACAGCCTGGGATCCAAATTCAGCGGTTGAGGTTGGATGGTTAAGACTGTTCAGTCAATGTGGTTGTTGGACTATGATCCATCCATGGTGGGGCCCACAATTGGGACAATCTGGATAGAATGCATTTGTGCCATGTGTAAGGTGGATGAGCCATTGCCGTTTTAAGAAATGATGATAAATGCATACCGGTTCGGCGGTTCCTAGCCACATAAAGAATTGCCTCAGGCTGTCTTTGATTACGGTGAAGAATCTATGATAAATTATAAGGTGATTGGAACATAACTGCTGTGTCGAGATCTTAGTTTTGGTAAAGTGAGTTGAGGGAGTAGCAGGTTTATTATGGAATGTGGGTAGCAAAAACTAAAGTTATGTCCAATTTTTTTTATTTGGAAGATACTGATTTTATTCAAGCCAAAATGCAAAAAGGAAACAGGGCTACTGTAGCTTTTTTTTTTTTCTTCTTCTTCCCTGTGGTGTGCCCCCCCTCTCGAAAAACGAATGGACGAGTTTTAGTACTACGCGGTGTACGCTGCTTAGTGCACATGCATGTGCACTTTTTCCGATGCATGGAGCCCACCTTGATTTTTGTGTTATATATCCATGTCGTCCATCAGTTTTTTCAGTTCATTTTAGGCCATCGTCCCTAATGAAACATATTCAAATCTCAGGTGGACCGCATAGTAGGGATTGAATGCCCACAGTTAAAAACTTCCTAGGGCCCATTGCAGTGTTTATTTGCCATTGAACCTGTTGATAAGGTGACATAGACCTAGATGAAGGGCAATCACAAATAACAGCCTGATCCAACAAATCTTTTAATCCCAAAAAGTTTTTAAGGGCGGGAATTTAATCCCTAATGTGTGGTCCACTTGAGATTTTGACCTGTCTCATTTTTTGGACCATGCCCTAAAATGAGTTGGCCAAAAAGGATGGATGGCATGGATATACAACAAATGCGTTGAGGTGGGCCCCACATTCAAGGCGCCACTCACTATGGTCCACCTGAGATCTAGATCTACCTGATTTTTGGGACCATGCCTTAAAATGAGTTGCAAAACAACTTAACTAAACAGATATAAAAAAATGTGTTTTTTCAGGGCCTCACCCACTAGTGGTCCGCATGAGATATGGATCTACCTCATTTTTGGACCATGTCGTAAAATGAGTTGGCAAAACGAAATGGTCAACATGGATATACAATACATACATTGAGGTGGGCTCCACATACATGGCCCTAAAAAATTGTACATGAGGCACATATTAACTCAAAATTAATTAAATAAATTATGTACCTTTTTGCTAAGTCACAATCCAAAAATTAAATTATTTGAACGATTTTCACTGTTAATTTGCAAACACTTGTTTTTTGAAATAAGATCATTTTATATTTTTTCGTTCTTTACTATCCAATAAATGTCCACCAATCCATTAGTGGGATAAGTACCAAACTACCAATAGATTGCATGAATTTGAGGCTGATTTGGGACATTGAATGGTTCGCCAAATCAGCACCAAATTGACAACACTATTCACCTGAATCTAATTTCAATTTTTTCTTAAGATTTATTGGGGAAAAATTATATAAAATTGTTAGGTATATGAATTATATAATAGGACACAAAAGTCCCTAACCGCTATATGTTGAAATGAAATGTACGAGAGTTGCGAGGTACGCAATACACTAATATTATAAATAATAATAAAATGTGCAAATGTGAAATGTTTTGGTATTACATTCATTATAATAAATTTATATTGATATTATATGGTTAAATAATTAAATATAAAAGATTTGCATTTAATTACAGGTTGTTAGGTTCATAAATTCATCTAATAGCCTGATACAACATTCTCACTAAAGATTGGACCGTTACACCACTATAAACATGTTCAAAATTATAAATGAATGCATATTTGGAATATTTACATTTTTTTTTTGGATTTTTTGGAATATTTTTCCGGATTTTTTTGAGCAATTTTTTTTTTCTCCAACCGAGTGTATTGGCCGTTACGCCACCGTTACCGCTACGGGACACCTTGATGTCCATTTTTTACCATAGGGTGAGTCTTTAATGTCTGTCAATCAAATGCGGTGCTCATAGCCTACATGTACGAGATCCCAACTGTTCATTTATCATGTAAATCCATCTATAAATAAACAATCTAAAATCAACACATGTTGGGCCGTGGGTCGTGGGACTGCATCAAGTTTGGATTGGGACTGATGACGTTACAAGTTTTCGTTAAGTGTTATGTTAAATTTGAATATAGTAATAATTTAGACTAGATTTTCTCCTGTAAACTTCTAAACCTGACCTGAAAATGCCATTAGAACCTGTTTGTTTTTCCAATCACAGCAGTAATTAGCTTCAAATGGGTAATAACTACTTTAGACAAGAATTACCTGATGATGTCAGGTGAATTTGACTGTAATGATGACTGAGCTTAAGCTGTTTGTTTTCTCCATGAATCACCATAAATAAGGTAGTTTTACCGTAGCAAGTTGTAATGATTACTATTTCCTTTCCTTTGACTGCATTTGAATCTCGATTATTGTGCTGTAATTCCAGTGTGAACAAACACCTTTAGAAGATAATGATGGCTCATTTACTTGTAATTACACAGGAAATTGAAAAAACAAACAGGCCCTTAGCTTAATTTGGCAAAGGTTGTCGTCTTTTTAATTGGTTTAAAAATATTTAAGTTGATAAGATATGTTTTGTGGTTCTTATTTATTGCCAAGTGTATTTTCTTTTCTGTACCAGTAGACTTAGAAATCTTTTTTTTTACCTTCTTCTTTTTCTTCCGTTCATTGAAAAACTTGGAGAATATTTCCTCTCATTTGGCAGTCTTTATTTCCATTTGGCAGTCTTTGTTTCCACTCACATGGTTGTACTTTTTTAAAATTTGAAGTTATTCCATTCAATGTTTTCCACAATTCTTTGTAGGTGGCAGTCTTTATTTTGAAAATTTGGATGTATTTCAGGTTCGACTTATTTTTCCGGAAGAACCCCTTTGGGGGTGAATACACCATCTTTGCTGGTCTAGAAGAATGCATCCGATTCATTGCTAATTTCAAATTGAGAGAAGATGAGATCTCCTTCTTACGCTCTACCTTGCCTTCTACATGTGAGGTATAGTCTTTATTTTTATTTTTATTTTTATTGTGCTGCAAATATTGTGGTTTCATGCTTTTCTTTTCCCCAACAGTTGGAGGCAAATTGATGACAAGAAGAAACAACTTTTGTAGAGGAGTCAACCTATTTGTTGGCATCGTGTGGTCAATTTTGAAAGAGTGGGTTGCACGTTTAACAATATTGGCCTCTTGCCAGGACATCTTCCTCTGTGCTAACGGTAGAGTTATTTTCTGGGCAATGGGCTATAGGCTGTTTGTGAAATGTGACCCGGAGGAACTTCTAGCTGGTTGGGAAAACGTGCTGTAGTTTTGTGGGATGAGCGGAGCAGTGGGGTGGTCTCTCACCGTTCCCTTCTCCTTTTTCTTCTTCTTCTTCTTCTTCTTTCTTTTTAAAAGTTTATTATAGTTAAGTTAACGTTCAAAAAGACAAAAAACTAATAAATGTAGAGGCAGTCAAAATATCAAAGCTGATGGTGGGAAATTTTCAAATATTTGAATTTGATGTCATCAAGGAGAAAAAAGAAATCCTAGACCTACATGCAATGGGTTTTTTTATCTAAATATGAGGTTCTGTTGCAATTAAATTGTAACACCTTTTGAATTAATTACTAATTTAGGGGCTGTTTGGATTTGGCCAAAGTTGGGTCCCGACGAGTGGTTATGGACAACCGTACATGTACATGGTTTGTCAATTGTCTTGTGCATTTGGACAAGTAGTCATTATATGTGAATGTTAGACCAAGGATTGGGTGTCTATAGCAGAGTGGTGGAAGTACTTGTCAGTGACACCTTGCAGTTTTGTTGCTCACAGGGATCTTACTTCTCCATGCGCATGCGTGACATGTTCCAATGTGCCACGTGTTTGATCGCGCAACTTCAAGCATCCCACATGTGCATAGTTGCCACCATCAATATTCAAACACTAAGAAAAATGTGGCACGTCTGTCAAAGTCTGTGTGTCAAATCTGCACATCCAGATGAGTAAATATGACATCAACCAATCTTTAAGTTAGCCACATGTGCCAAAATCTCTCCAGACCATATGCCAGGGGGTTTGGCAAACAAAGGACGTAACAACTAGTTACATTTTCCTAAGGTTTCCCCAATGTTTCTCTCTGATTGCAATACATTACGTAATACACTCAATATTTCCTGATGTTTCCCGTAATGTTTTTGTATCCTAATGGTGTGATACATGCGGCGATACCTATACTTGTATGTGTTGGTCAGCATGAGATTCTCTCTCTTCATCACTCATGGTCCTTCTGATTTGGCGATTTCAAACTAGATTCCCACCCTCCCTTGTAAAGCAACAATCCACCATATGTTCTTCTCAATTAATACTATAGAGGTTTTGGAATTGGTTAAGAATATGATGGTTCGGACACCAGGTATCCTTCCACATGTGGATTCTGAGTCATTTCTGATACCATATCAGTATCTTTTTGGAATAAGGGCCCCACCAGCTAGACATGACTGGTCTCGTTGATTATTGAACCAATTGAATCAAGCATATCAACCATTCCGTATAAGGTTTATAAAAGACCAACCTCATGCATGTGAATCAGTTTTGATGCTCATTTTAACTGATATAAGTTCTTTTTTCCTTTTTCCTCGAATGGGAATATTCTTTTGATGAGATACCATGAAGAGGTGGTGCAAATCCAAATTGTTATCTAGGTTTGAATATGTAGACCTAGGTTGAAATTCCCTGCACAAAAATGATGCTACATCTGGATCCAAGATCCAAATTAAGCCCCCCGGCAAGTTATGGTTGTGTCAAGCAGTGTTCGTAGTATCGGTATTGTTACATGTATGGTGTATTGCTGATCGGGTATATAGAAACATGCATTGATACCGTTGATACCCTGAAATGTATCGCTGATTGAGGGAAACATTAAGGAAACACGGGATAAATGGTGGATTTTTTCACTAAAACTTTGGGAGATGTTAAAATACACATATACATATTAGGAATAAAAAAAATTGCAAAAAAGTACCATATGTAGTAAGTATCCATTTAATAGGGGCCTAAAGCATGTCATAAAAAATCAGCGCAATAGTAACCATAATTATTTCATTTCATACCAATAATATCATTAGGAATACAATAAACACTTAAAAGTTGTTTCTAAATAAAAGAAGTCGTCCATCCATCCATCCATGCATGCATCCATCCATACATACATTAATATATCCATCCACCATCCATACATCCATGCATTCATCCATCTATTCACACACACACACACATGATCCATCCATCTATCCAACCATCCATCCATCCATCTATCCAACCATCCATCCATCTATCCATCCAACCATCATCCATCCATCATCCATCCAACTGTCCAACCATCCATGCATACATACATTCATCCATACATGTCCATCCATCCATCCGTCTATGCATGCATACACTAATACATCCATCCATCCATGCATACATACATTCATCCATCCATCCATCCATGCATACATACACCCATCCATACATGTCCATCCATCCATCCTCCATCCATGCATACATACATACATCCATGATCATCCATACAAACATACATCCATGTTGCTTTAAGGGTGTTTGGTTTGCAGCTGCGGGCAACTTTCCTGTTGCTGTATTATAGATTAGGGCTCCTCTAGTTTTTCTTAGGTTTTTTCGTTTTTTGTTTTTTGTTTTCAAGTTTTTGCTTTGTTGCTGTTTATGGTTTCTTTCTGTTTCCTTCTTTGTCTCTTCTTTTCTTTTTAATAATATATCACCTTTGAAAAAAAAGAAAGAAAAAGAAAAAAACATCCATCAATACCACAACCATTCATCCATTTATCAATTCACACATCCACACATACATATATGATCCATCCATCCTTGCATACATAGTTATGAAATAAAATAATTTTTAAAGGTAGATATAACATTTTTTTTTTCAAATTTTTTAAAACTTTGATATATATATATATATATATATATATATATATATATATATATATATATATATATAGGAATGCTCACTTGCGCACCTTCTTACGTGAGCACTCGTGCGCACCTATGCTCACTTGCGTACCTTCTTACGTGAGCACTTGTGCGCACCTTTGCACACGTGTCTTAGGCACATAATTTGAACAGTCCACGTGATGCGGCACCCCTTGAAACTCTACGGGAGCAATTTTCAGCCTGATCCAAAACTCTAGTGGGCCATGGCAAAGAGAAATGCAAATCAAGGGAGGAAACTGTTTCCTTTTGCCATGGCCCACCAGAATTTTGGATCAGGCTGAAAATTGGGCCCATGGAGTTTCAAGGGGTGCCGCATCACGTGGACCGTTCAAAGTCTGTGCCTAAGACACGTGTGCAAAGGTGCGCATGGGTGCTCATGTAAGAAGGTGCGCAGATGATCATTCCTCTATATATATATATATATATATATATAATTGTAACACATCACTTATTGACATTCGTCCATAAGTAGAAAAAATTAATGTGTTTTATGAAATAGAATCATTGTCTTTTAACTAAAATATATATTTTTGCATTTTTAAAAATTTAAATAAAATTTGAATAATTTAAAACGATTCAAAAATGGAAGAGTGGTCGAAATCCACTCCTAACTAGATCCCCAAAAAATTCATTGAAAAATGAATTTTCTATTTTTTTTTTTCTCATTTTTGCAGTATTTACGCACATTTTCCCCTGACTCGATTTTCTCCAAAATTAGGGATTTAATTAGCAAAAATTGGAGAGAAGTGGTCAAAATCCACTTCCCAGTCATATAAATATATATTTTTTAAATTTTCTATTTTGTTAGTTTTTTTTTTTTTTTAGCCGATTTTTGCAATTTTGGCTCACCAAGTTTCCGATCCACAATTTCTTCCTGAATGGGTGATTTGATCCATAAGAAATGAAGAAGAGGTGTTGAAATTCAACCCCCCACTTGGATATGGAAACAAAAACTTCAATTTTCTTTTTCTTTTTATTTTATTCTCATTAAAAAAAAAATTACGCATGGATGGTGTCGCAAATGGATGGGAAGTTGACTTGTATCCACTACAATGGTGTGGATGCAAGTGCCACCTGGGATTTATATATGTCAAAACATGGCGATGTATTGGAAAATTTTAACACAATGACGATACATGCAGATATATTGCCGATGCTTGGAAGTTTTGAGACATATGGTGGTATCGGTATCGGTATTGCTGAGATGGCGATACTAATAATATCGCTGATATTATCGATAATATTGCCGAAACTTGGAATATTGGCATCCAGACGGCTCTACAAGGAGGGAAGCATTTGAAGGGCCTGAAAAAATAATGGGAGGAAGACCTAAAAGGACTTGGATCAGGTTGGTGAGCTGGGATATGAAGGCATGCTCACTGAGGATAGGGCCTTAGGAAGTATTGGTGAAGCAAGATTGATAAAGCTGATACTGAGTAGTTGGGACAAGGCTCTGATGACGGTAATCTAGGTTCGAAATTGTGACCTCAATGTTGATCCCAGATGAATAGAAGTTTTGACTTTTGAGAATTAAACTGCAACCTCTTTAAATAAACGACAAAACATTCTCTTTAAGTAGACAGCGAAAGACCGTAGCAAGCATTTCAGACAATGACATTACGCAAATTGGGATCTCGAGAGTAATTTTGGTTGAGAAGAAAGAGATTCTCTTTTCAGCTCTTATACCTGAATTGTACCTTTTACACAACTGGGTATCACATTTGGTGCCAAGCTAGGGCACTCTATGGTGTAGAAAATTGCCTGGTTCTAAAGATTTGGCTGACTGGATGTATTGACAAGAATGGGTCCACTGGCCATTGTATAGATGAGTGTGAGGCATGTAAATAAGCCTAGACACATGATACTTGCCATTAGACTGATAAATAGATTTAATTCGACTTTATGTTTAATAGACTGGTATTGAGAACTAAGTTGGTATAACAGACTTAGACACATGGTACTTCCTACCAAAATGAACCAAAATGTTGCAACTGGATTTTCTTTCCTATATTTGAGATTTTATGTTTAAGATCTTGGAAATTGGCTTCTTAGAAGGAATATTTGCTATTAGGTGGCTAGTTTTTTCTTTTCTTGCACTTGGTAGTTGAAAATGCAAATTGATATGGGATAGATTTCTGTTTAGTCAACTCATGATTACCACCTACCATATTCTGACATATCTATAATGTGTGTTCTTGTGCAGGATGGCTTCTTTGATTATCTTAGGGGAATCGACTGCTCTGATGTCGAAGTGTATGCTATTTCTGAGGGATCTGTGGTTTTTCCTAAGACACCTTTGATGAGAATCGAAGGACCAACTGCTGTGAGTAAAATCAAAATGTGCTTTTGTTTCTGATGATTGGCTTGAAGATATTTCTTGATAATGATGCATCATGCTCTAAGACGTTATCAACCATTTGGATGCACCTCAAATTGCTGGAAACAAGGACATCTGCGGGGCTGTCAATGGGTCAGGTCCTGGTCTAGCCATATCCAGACTTGGATAAGAGGGTCAGGTTTGGGTCTGGGCACCACATCCGAGATACCAGACCTAAATCAAATGGGGCCCGCACACATGTTTTGTCTTGGGGAATATATATATATATATATATATATATATATATATATATATATATATATATATATATATATATATATATATATATATATATGGATGGAGGGAGGGAGGGAGGGAGGATATGAAATTATATCGGGTACCTGCAGATCCACGTACTCACCAACAGCCCTAGACATTTCTAAGAAATTGATAACAATCTGTTCCAGTTTGCTTTTGGGGCATTTGGGCCAGATTTCAGGAATCGTACGAGACCTGATCCCTTTCCTTTTACCCTTCGGTTGGTAAGCTAGTCTTGACTTGAGATCTCGGTTTCATTTGGAACTTACTATTGTGTTTAATATTCAAATAATGGTTGTACTCTTGAAGAGTATTTGAACATTTTGTCTTTTAAAAGTAATGCAAATGTACACTTTACTATAATTGCATTTCAGGTGGTTCAATTATTGGAAACTCCATTTGTGAATCTTGTCAATTATGCCTCACTAGTTGCTACAAATGCTGCAAGACACCGATTTGTTGCAGGGAGGTCTAAAAGTCTACTGGAATTTGGGCTTCGACGGGCACAGGTTGCTAATCTCTGTTTTCTTTGGTTTGAGGTGTTTACCCTGATTTTTTACTTTATCAGAGGTAAGTATTTCCTTATATGTAGGGTCCCGATGGTGGCATAAGTGCTTCAAGATACAGCTATGTTGGCGGATTCGATGCAACAAGGTTATTTTTGTTGGACACTGTAGGTCATTTTTGAGGCTTGTCATTGTGATTGTGATTGATAGGTTATTTAATTAGATCTTCATAACATAGTGATTCTTTTTGGAAGTCATGTGTATTATAAATGAATGAAAAATTCATTTGTTGTAACTTATATTTATATTACCAGTGAGAATTACATGCAAAGTCTGAAACTGTTGACTGAAGGAAGCAACATTAGGTTGCCCCTCTCATTAGCAACATGAATGAAGCTAATGAATAATTGCATATGTGCCCCAACAATTTGGTATTCACACCAATTGAAATTATGTAGTCATAATTCGAGAGTTGGCAAATGTAGAACTAGTTCTGAAATAATATTTAACTCACTTCTTGACAAAGTTGAACAATAAATAGAAATTAATATCATAATTTCATAAAGCGATCAAACTGTGAACCTGGATTAAAATGACCTCAAACTAAAATATTCAGGAAGCATAACATCATACCATGAACGACCATCATGAGGCCTAGCGGAATTCTGGTAAACAATGTGCTATGGAAGAAAGAGAGTCTACTGATCATATTATTAGGAGCACAACCACTGGGAGAAAGTACCCCAATCAGTATGTGATGTAGGACCAATGCATGAACTCAAATAATGTGGGAGATCAATCAACAAATTTAAATTAATTAATGAAAACTACAAATCTTGCCGCTATCATCACAAATATCAAGATTTTAAGAGGAAATCATGCATAGTTTAAGCCTAAGTTGCCAAGCATCATCCTACAAGACCATTAAACATGAGAACCTAGGATCTAATGAATATAGAAACATCCAAATAGCATAGGGTTAGGCTTATTTTAGAAGGGAAGGTCTAATACTACCTAGGGTTTTGAGGAAAGGATGATGAAGAAGAAGAAAGGAATGTATTGGAATAGGTTTTGGATGAAGAACTAAGTAGATTTCAACAAAATACCTTGCACGAAGAAGAAAAACTCAAAGATGGATAACTGGAAGGCTTGCACTCTCGTGATTGAAGATAGGCATTGCACCGATTTTCGTTCCAAATTGAATGGAACAACCCCCCCCCCCCTCTGTATAGTCTCAAGGACTTTTCAAAATTTAAAAATAGATCCTGTTTAATGACTTTTGACTAAAATAACCCTAGTCTAATTAAAAAACAAATAAAACCACTCATAGGGTGTCCAAAGCATAAATCAATCATAAACTAAATTCTAAAACATAATGTCCTATGATGACAAGAATGGTCTATGGTCAACGGCCCGATGATATAATCCATGCCATCCAATAGCCCGATTGTCACGTCCCTCAAATCCAACAGTCCAAATTGTTCCCTAAAGCAACCCATGTGCATCTTCCTAGTGTGGGGTCTACCAGATACTCGCACATGCACATGGGGTCTTCAACATGGATACTCGCCTAGACATAAAGAAACCGGGGTGGCCCCCCTCCTCCTCTGATTCGTACGCAAAGGTGAACGTGATATGATGTTCTCATTAGCATGTCAAAAGTACTATAAGAATAATTTGCTTAGTTGCTGCCTCAGGAGCAACTAGTGAACTCCTGGTTGAAAGGCATAAGGGGACAATTCATTGCCAAAGGCAAGGGTAATTGACGTTTGCGTTATTTTCCATATTCTTATTATAATCTCACATGTGTTGTTCAAGCCATTCATACAATGATAACAAATTATTGGGATTGTCAGTGGCCACAAAAATTCTATGATAGGGATATTCTGTAGCCAAGACTCAGATTCATGTCGACATATCTTGCATCACTGGTTAAGGTTGTGAGGGCAAGCTGTTTAATTGAATCCTTAGTAGGAGGTAGCAGGTTAAATCAAGTTGCATGAAAAAGGCATGGGTTTTGAGGCTCGAGAATTAGGTGGTGATTATCAAAAGTGGGGTTGCTTGGTAATTGTGACAAATAATATAAGAAGCATATTCATGTGGGATATGCACACACACACACACACAAATATATATATATATATTCAAGTGATACTTTTTTGAAAGAAACAGATTTTGAATCACATCTTGAGTACGAATCGAAAAAGTGGGAGGGTTATTTGATCAGTCACAGTGGCATTAACTAGAGATGGGAGCCAGGGGGGAATCCCGTGTGGTAGGCAAGAGTGATATATATACTTAATTGGGACCAGCAGCCTGGGCAGCGTACTACAGCTATATATGTTAAAAAAAAGCATTATCTGGGGAAAGCATGCTGGCTCATTCGTCTTGCAGGAACTATCACTGGCAGCATGTTTTGATCATGTGCAAAACTTATGTTGATAGAATGTGGCAGTTTAATCACAAATATGATGTAAACTATAGCTGGTTTTTTAGGAAAAGATTATTCTCATGATTAAAGAGATAGGAGATCATGGAGTAGACTACTCATTGAGTTTTTAGAGAATACAACAAGGAATAAACAGACATGACCAAAGTAATGCATGAAACATAGGATAGCCAATTTGGGTTGCCTCATCAAACCCACACTTTAAGTTCAATAAGCAATAACTTGGCCACTAGGAAACAGCCATAGATCATTCAGAAAGAGAAGGAAAGAAAGCAAAACAAAGAAAAAGGTTGATCCATGGCCATAGATTTGTGAGCAAATACGTGGTTGGGCCTTTGTAGGGTTGTCAACAAGCTGGGCCAGCCCAGATTTTGAACTGTTCGAGCCGGGCCTGATGGGCCAGGACTATTCAAGATCTAGTCCTTTGTGGCGGGAACCTTCAAGCCAAGCTTTCTTTCACAGTTATTCTTTGGAATCTCACTCCCACTGCTTAGGCATCCAAATTTATTGACTTTTGAGAACAACCAGTTCTCTACTCCTTCCAAAAATCGCTGCCTCCTGCTCAAACTTCAGTGCAACTAGAGGCTGGTAAGAGGAGAATGAACTGGTCAAGATTGTCAATATGATCTCTATGATATTTTCTCTCTTCTCAGTATACACCAGACTTGATGCAATGAATATAGAATCACTTTTCCTTGTTGACAGTGGGAAAAAGTAGTTTAACCTGTTTGATTAATAAGGCCTAGGCTTGTCCTCATCTTATCATGACTCAATTATCCATAGGTTCTCTAACTCAAGCTCATAGAACCACACACTTACAGAGAGTAGGGCCTTAGATAGGAATGGTTGTTGAAAGATGATTCATGAAGCTGACCAAATGGCTAGGATGAGGCTCTGATGATGGTGAGGCAGTAGTATAACACATATGAGTACAATGTACATTGAGAAATGTTCACATCCAACCGGTTGGATGACAAGTTTCCATCCACCCAGCAGATAATTTCGAACTTATCATGTGTGTGCTACATCCACCATGTCCAATAGGTTGTCCCCACCATTAGAATCACCTTGTGCAAAAATCAACTCCATCCACTCATCAGGTGGGCCACTCCATAGAAATAATGTATAGCTTCTGATGAATAACAAATGCAATTGTGGCCTGCCTGATGAGTTGATGGTGCTGATTTTTATGCAAAGTGATCCTCACAGTAGGGCCAACCTATTGGACGGGTTGGATGTCACATGCATGACATGTTGAAAGTTATCCCCTGGATGGACAGTAAGTTGTCATCAAACTGGTTGGATGTGAGCACTTCTCATGTATCTCACGTGTCATTTAAAAGCTTTGGGGACGTTGCTAACATCCCCATCAAGGTAGGGAGACTAGCATTTTCCCTATATATATAGATGTTGTGGAGTTTTAGCTGTGAACTAAGTGATATATATTACTGGTAATTTCCAAATTCATGCTCTCTTTTTTTTTCCAAAATTTCTCAAACTAGTTCAAGGCCTTTGTCTAAACCATTGGCAATTATACGTTGTAATTTTGGTATGAATGACATCATCTTCAAATGTTTGAACACTGACTTTCTGTATCATGCAGACTTCTGTTTTACTTTTTATATTTTACATATGATATCTTTTTCTTACAGCTCATTGTTTTAACTCTGTGTGGTTCTTATGACTTCGTATGTATCCTAAATGACAGTAATGTTGCAGCTGGAAGGATATTTGGAATACCCCTTCGAGGAACACATTCTCATGCTTTTGTTAGCTCATTCATGGTTGGTAACTATGAAATTGTATATATCTGCTGAGAAAAGATCTAGTGTACTTGGTGTTTTGTAGGCACTACAATGCATCCAGTGGGGGAGCCATTAAATCTAATCAAATGCATGCATTTATTATGATTTGATTTAACACGGTTTTTAAGTTTTAAACCATATCATTTAATAAGTCCATGCTAGCATTTTTTCACGCTGCCATTAGGTTTAGATCTAATGGCTCTTCCACTAGATGGGTTATAATGCTCCAATGGACTTAGTCCACTAGATCACTTGTCATATTTGTAACTGTATTTCTGTCAAATGTTTAAAGCACTGGCATAATGATGTTTCTTGTGTCATTGTTGAGTACATGTTCTTGTAGTTCTTCTTCTATCTTGGTATTTCCATACTAACCATTACGCAGTTTATGTTTCATATTTTTTAATTCTCTCTTGTACAAGAAGTGACATGTAGAACTGGAACAGAAGTATTTGTAAATGATTCATGCACTGTAGATGTTGGGATGCAATTGTCAACAAGGTGTACTGCAGTGGGGGAGAAGCAATTGGGAGAAGAAGGATCAGGGCATGGTGTTGATCAGTCACCCGTACTGGTTGAATAATCAATATTGTGTCTATCAAAAAATTACACTACAATTAAGAGTGAGAAGGGAAAACATGTGATCTGGGGTTCAAGCCCAGCTTCCCTATATGCACATACATGCAAAGAAAACACAGTAAGAAGGGAAAAAAGTCGCACTCAATTAAGAGTTTTTATGCTATTGCTTTCCAGGTATGTTTTAAGTGTTGGTGAGGAGGATATTTTGGTATGACATAAAGCTCCTGTTGAATATTCTCATGCAGTGGACTTCTATTGTCGACCAAAATGATGGATTGGGCGAGTCATCGAGAAGGTGAATAGAATGTGAGCAGGAAGGATCAATTGAGGTGACAAAAAGGGGTAAAATTGCAACTAAACATAGCAAAAGACCCATGGGCAAGAAAAGGGTGATTTTTCTTGTGTTTAACCTACTAAAAGAGATCACGATGTTGGAGATCAAGCATCTATTGAAGATTTTAGGAAAGCTAGGAGGGGCTGTGATTCCAATCAATTGCTACTTGGGGAAGAGGGGTTTTGCCTTTGTTTAGTTCTGCTCAGAGAAAAAAGTTGCAAAAGCTATCAAAGAGGTTAACGGGATAAAATTTAGGGAAAGATTTTTTCAAGTTCAGAGGGAAAGGTATGGAACCGAAGTTTTGTTGAAGCGCAAAGAGTTTGTGGATGAAATAAATGAGAAATCTTAAAGGAACAATACGATAAGAAAGCATGCGCCTAATGCAGGCTTGAATTTTCTGCCGGCTGGTGATAAACAAAATGGCATCTGGGTCAATTGAAATGAGGCAAGTAATTTGTTAGAGTTGGAGTGCAATATAGTCAAGCTAGGTGGAAATAGTTAAGCCCTAGCATGATGATAAGGGTGCCTTCAGAAGAGAATCACCACTAAGGTGGTGAGTGAATGGATTAAATAAGGATGGGGTTTCAAAACCTAACAATGAAGGTAAAAAAAATGTGAAAACTTGAAGTTTACATCCAACTTGATGAAGAAGATGAGATCTTAAGAGTAATTTGTTTGTTTTTTTTTTTTTTTTTTTTTTTTTTGTTTTTGTTTTTTTTTTGTTTTTTTTTTTTTTTTTTGTTTTTGTAGATAGTCCTTTCAAAAGCAAATGTGGGCAGTGAACAAAATATTACTGATATTTTTTTGAAAGGTAACACGACCAGGGTGTGAACCCTGGATCACTCACACACAATACTCTGTCTCCACCAGCTCATCTAATGAGTGGGAGACAAAAAAATATTGCTGATGTTATTGGTATTGCCGATGTGGTGATACCTAAACTGTCGGAAATTGCAATTTCTCCTTGTATCAGCAATATTATCGTGCTTGTCGCTGATATATCAATATCACTGATATATCGTACTTATCAACAGTTTAATTTATTCCTTGTGTCGGTGATACAGTTGATATTATTGCCGACACAAGAAGAGGACCTGAAAGCAGTGCCAAATTGCTGAAAAAATAAAAAAAAAAGAATAAGAAAATGGGAAAACATTTTTTTTGAGGGATTTTTTTTTTTTTTTTTGGGAAAATCTGTTGTGAGGTGAATTTCGACTGTAGGTATTGGGTTGCAGTTGTTTCTGTATCGCCAGCCTGGTGACACCAATATAATTGATAATATCGGTGATAACTAGAACATTACCTATAGGCCAATGCTTTAGCCTTCTATTCATTTTAGCGAATTCGTAATTTCCTTTTAAACAATATTAAGTTGCAAGCATGTATCTCTCAACTGTCCTTTTTGTTTTACATGGCAATCACTGACTGAAGTAGCAATAAGTTTCTTTGTTAGAATCATATATTATTGCTTCTTCAATTGTTAGACTATTGTCCAGATTATATTTATTCTTTTGTGAAGTGGTGCTTATCTATTTGTCTAATTGATCAAGTGTTTTGTAGAGCCCCGATGAGATCGTAGACAAAACAATCCGTAGTTGTGATGGTTCAGTTACATGCGAGGATTTTGTCAGTCTGGCACAGACCTGGCTAAACAAACTTCAGGTGGTTTGACAATCAATAGCCCCAATTTTATTCCCTTTCTCAACTGCTTTGATTATATAGACATCCTATCATATCCTGCTTGCTCCAATCATATCGTACTTGTGTAGTTCATCAGCAATTTAGTGATTTTATCTTGTATATACTGCTAGAGACAACAATCTCATGCCAATGCTTGCTGAACTGTTATATGTAAGTACAGTGAAGCTAGATTGCCATTCTATTCTGATGGTTGTCATTTGTATCTTCTAGACTTGTTCATCGTACATGGCCTAGATTGCTTTCATACTGAGACAATTTTTCTTATATCAGCCAAGTCAATTTTCTTGGCACATTACCAAGGGACAGGTGTATTTCTTGTTGATACGTATGCAGAATCTTGTAGAAAGATCTGTCCAACTCTGTACCAGGAATGCATCTTTTGATCATTATTGAACAGATTAATGGATAATTTGGCAAGATTTTTTTTTTCCTTTTTTCTTTTTCTTTTTGCAATTTCATCTATGATCAGCACATAGTTACATGTGCATGCTTTATTAAGTTCTTTTTGCATGATATTCAATGGCTCAACTCATATAATAGTTTAATGCTTTTCTTATTGTTCTGTTCATAATCTTACTAGGGGCTCTAAAAGGTATGTCTTCTATTTTCCTGTTAAAGAGAAACCAACAGTCTCGAACTTGAGCACCGATTTCCCAAACTGTATCTCTAAGATTGCCTACATGTCCAAGATCTAACACTTGATTCAATCACTCATTCATGCATGCTTATGTTCTTTTATGCCTGGATGTTCACCATTAGCTTTCACAAAGATCAAGAGTCGTTCAGTTTTCTTTTCTTCATTTTTTTGGTTTAATAGATAACTATGAGAAAACATTATGTAAAAAAGAAATGATACAAAAGAGACTGCATGACAATGGGCTGATGGCTCCCCAAACGATAGTAGATGCGCAAAGGCATCATACTCCAAGTCTTTGATCCTGACCTGCGCCATTTCTGAACTTCCTGTACACATGAGAATTCAAACATCAAAACTGCATTCCGGTCTAGTATTTCCTCCACAACATCAGCCAACCTTTATGGGACTTCCTGAGGATACCTAATGGATAACATTGGATGATTTCCCCCTCTACGATGACTATGAGTGACTATCATGAATGGCCTTATATAAATGGATACACTAAAGTAACAGACAAGTCTCCGCCTTAATTGAATCACACTGCCCGATTGGGTCCCGAAAATTCTCTAGCATGCACCCCAGGGTGTTCTCTATGTAATTCCCAGATCGTGGCTGACCTGGATTTCCATTGATGTTGCCACCAAAATTCAGGTTTACCTGAGGCACCTTGTACACACAATAACTTCTTCTGGTTATTCCTTAACAGGGTCTACAACTCTACCTGGTAGAAACTCACCAGCTGGTCCCAAGCCTGGGTTAAGGAGGGTTGATACAGGTAGGCAGCCAGTCATTAAAACCTTTGTCAGGAAAATCACGAGAAGCTGACCCTTATTAGCTGGGAGAAGGCTATGATCTGATGAGACCATTCGACAAGCCACTTATCATTTTTCTGCCTTAGCCCATCCTATTATGGATTCCCTCTACCCAAAGGAAAACACTCCTCACTGAAGCCGTCTTACTGTACAATATCCTATTACTCCATTCAAAGATTTCATTAGACTTCTTGTGAGGACAGCTTCCAAAGGAATTCCCCAGTGATAGAATGAGCACCATTCCACCAACCAATGATGATATTGGGAACTGATCACAGGATCACCTATGGTTAGGAAAGAAGACGAAGAAGAAGTGGGAAAACCAAACTCCCAGGTGGTGAGATGGCAAATAAGCTAATTATCGTGTTCCTCTTCAGTAGAAGAGCATATCAATCATTGGTTTGGGAATTGATGACCCTAGATATGAAGGTAGTCCTTAGTGAGAATCTTGTCTAAAACTTTAACCCACCAAAAAACATTAAACTGTAAATGGTGCCACAACAATCAAAAGACGAGAAACAACGGCAGGGCCAGATGTGAAACATGCATAAGAATCTTTTTAATAGAATTCTGTTTAGCTTTGCGGACTTAAAAGTAACAGCATTGATTGTTAAATGATTTGCCGTTGCTTCTATATGGACATGACTCCATCGTAATTACTCTATCATATTGCCTGCAAAAACCAAAAGATTGTAGGATATTGTTTAGTTGCAGGGCTTCAGTCTCAGGCCGTTCCTTTGAGTACCTTTTAACTGAAATCTATCATGCTTGTTTTTCAGTGGACAGATTCATTGCGTGGCATTTTTGGTGAGACCAATCAAAGTGAGCTGGCTGCATTCACCTCGTATGCATTGGCGTTCCCGAATAACTTTCTAGCCCTTGTAGATACATATGATGTAAGTGAAACTTTATTACTGTAGTCTTTTTTTTTTTTTAGTATTCCATAGTAGGTGGGAAGGCATATTTGTCTTATTGTTCATTCATTATCTTCTCCAATTGTGTTCTTGATTGTTTGGTTCTGTAGTTTTGGATTATTTTTCTACTTAATCTCTGGTGTAACTTCAACTCATTGGTTAATAATTTTCTTTTAGGTTTCTTGTTTTCATGTATCGATGACATATTTTATCTATTCATCATGAGCGAAGACCAAGTTTGCAAGACTTGGACTCAATTTGGCCTATTGTAAAATTTGACTTGGGCAATACAACTCAGACTTGGAGGAGCTGATTTCTTTTTCTTTTATTTTTTAATGATAAAAAAGAACATATATGAGAAATTTATAAAAGGGGAAATTGAAAAGAAAGTAGATGAGGATATCAACTTCCCATCTCTCTTTTCCTTTCAAAGCAAAAGATAAAAAATCAAGCTCCATAATCTTTTGCCCTTTATTTACTTAATTTTCCTTAATTGCCACAAAAGCCCCATATCAATGGTGGACAAAGTTCCAGAAATCTGGATTTATCTTTATCAAGAAGCCCACATATTAGGGAACTTTTTCCAATTGAGATAAACCCTACAAGATGTCTAGGAACCTCAACTTCTTGCCTCCCATTTCCCTTTCATCTAAACCTTGTCCCTACCAATTGTGGTTTTTTACATGAATCTTGTTTTGCCATTTCACTTTATCACACCCACAGGTCTTTTCTTATTGCCTCTAGCCACATCCTTTTGGACCTTCTTCTTGCCCTTTCAAAGCCCTTCAACTTGAACCAACTCCTTTTAACCAGTGCAGTTCTTTGTCTCCATTGCATGTGGGTAGACCGTCTAAGTTTACTTTACCTTATTCTTTTAACTATTGGTGCAAAGTTCCCTCGAATGCGTTCACTTCTAATTCAATTTTCCCTCGTTTTGCCACTTATCCATTTCTACATCCTCATTTAAGCCACACATCCTAGAACATGTTATTCATTGACTGCCCAACATTGTTGTAACCAATGTTTTCAGTATCATTATTGATGGATGTATTGCAACCTTGGGATATAGAAACATATCGGTTATTGCATGGGAAATATCGGATGTATCGTGTAATGTATTGCTGTTTTTGAAAGACATGGGGAAACATTGGGAAATTGGTCGAATTTTCAATGAAACTTCAACGAATGTTAAAAAAGACATCAATACAACACTTAGAAATCAAAAGATCATAAAAAAACAAATGCCTGTAATAGATTTCCTTTGTATAGGGTCCTAATATGTACGCTTTTAACTGAAGCTATTCTAATATATTCAAACTCAATTCATATCATTTATAAATGTAAGAAATGTATGGAAACACAAGCAATATATTTAAAAGCAAAAGAAGTAGAAAATTAGAAATATACCCGTGAATGATGTGCGTGGTTGTGTGATGCAGGACATGAAATTCAAATATGATGTGCAAGATTTTCAGGCTTAAGATCACGTTAGTTCAGAAACAATTATACAAATTCCATATCCCACACAAAAGTTTAAACATTCAATCAAGGGAAATCTATGCGGGTCCAGATCTATACATGTTAGGGCTGGATCAATAAAAATTATGAACCAAACGATATTCAAAGGGAAGTAAATTCATGCACACATGCACAACAATCTGTCCCTAATCCAAGGGATTCACAGGTTTCAGTTCAGAGAACCCTAGGATTAGAAAAAGAGGCAAACAAATTGAAAATAATGCAATCGAGGGTTAGGGTTATGGAAAGTAAGTACGAGAAGGATGAAATAGGTGGGAAATCTGAACCTGGCGACAGTCCAGGCGCGCGGACAGCGGGCTAGACTTGATACAAGTGCGAGGGGGCCCCGATTTCGAAAACCAACTCCTCGAGTTTGGTCGGCCAGGGGAGGGCTCCAAAACCCCCGATTTTTGGGCCGATCCGATGTGCGATCTGTGCGTGGTGCTTCGCCGAAGTTTCAGCCGTCCTGCAGGGCCAGATTCTGGAATTCTGCTGTAGAGAGGAAAACTGCTGTAATAAAGGACGAATTTGAAGTATAGATGATTGTAGGAGATGAGAAGTATGGATGGTAGAAGATGGGAGCGAATCGGGAGAAATGTGGCTTCACATCACGGTAGTCAGCCCTTCGAGGAAGAGAGAGTTTCACACCCAATTGAATTTCCATAACTCAGAAGCTCGAAGGAGTAGAAAAATGCAGGAATTTTTATTAATCTTCAATAATCCAAAAAGACTACAAGAGGTGCCTATTTATAATAAAACTCTATACTCCAAAACTCGCGCCATGTGTGCAACCTATTACTTGGCGATGAAGTAATAAAAAATAACAACTAATCAAAGTAATCTAAACCGTCCATGATACTCTTAATGACAATAATAAGCAAAACCTTAAATACGAGATTAATTAGACTAGTGGGCCACGATCATGAGAACCCATGGTGGCTTTTACATGGCTATTGGGTCCACTCCAACGAACCAAAACGCTGTCCTTTAACTAGGAGGCCATCCCTAGACGCCGTCATTGATCCAGATCGATAGTGGGGCCCTCCTTGCGTACGTGTGTAGGGGGCGTTTGTGTGCGCATGATGTCCTCATCATTATGGCTTATAACCTGCACGCAATTGTGTAACTCAAAATCATCATCTCCTTCTTGACAGGCTGGGCATAGTACTACTCATCTACAAACCGATAATACTGTGCCCAGGTCACAGTAGAATGATACTGGTGAAGATTCTCTCTGACACAACGCTGGTACTCATCCTCTTCGAACTGGATCAGTATGCTCATCCGTGGGTATTGGGTATTCGTCATTGTTTGCTGCTAATATGAATCTACAACTAGATATGGTATGAAACTCCTAAATGCATTGGCCCATAGCCATACCATGGATATCCCAGACCGCATGCGGAAGTGTACTCCTGCCCATAGTCGAAAAGTTGTGTCGCAACTGCTGGAGTCATTCACCATATATACACCATGTCCATAGTCGCCATATGATCCATATCCATACCGTGTTTGTGGCATAGAACTAGATCTACCCTGCTCATCACCAATGCGTAGACCCCATGCTTCGTGCTAAGAGCTCCTCTTCTACATCAGTCAACTGTTGGGTCTGCTTCTTCTTAAGAACATGATGAATGTAAGCCTTATTTTAGGTAACACGTGGACAAGACACATGGTCTTCGTCTTGGGTGGCATGATCAAAATTCTTCTCCTTGGTGAATGGGCTAAGAGGCCTCTGAGGTTGACTACCAACTTAGGTCTGACTCTGACTTGGAGGCTGAGTCTCACTCTTGACACATACATCTACGCCACCACCATCCCCGTCGCCACCACTATCATCACCATTATCATCATCATCATTAGGTTCGTTACCTTCATCGCTCTCAATATCGAATATAATGTGGTTGTTACGTGTCCCATGTGATAGTGACTATTGCTAGCTGCCTTCCACATTTCTTGTCGATAGGTCAAAAGCTTCGGGTGGAGATCTAGCCTCCTCTACATTGCATCAACATCAATGCCCTGAAGTGCTACCTCCTTTGCTACATGCAACTCTGGCTGACCCTGAAATGCTACCTCCTCTGGTTAGCCATCCGCTCAATCTACGTCATATGACTTAATTCACTTGTAAAGTGGGTCCTTTGTATCATCGTCATGGTATGCATGATGACTAATCATCATTAAGTCCAACAGGTTCTCTACTTTTCTTCTAACTTCTAAATGTAGCAACATCTCTGCCAGCTTCATGTTGTAATGGTAGTAAACTAACTTTTGAAGCCTCTCATAACCTATTGAGGCATAAAAAATATTCCATTGCATTGGTCAGAGAATTCCATGGTGCAGATCTTTCCTAGGGTCATTCACTCATTTTTAGTAAAAACCAATATCCAGGGGTATTTTGGTAAAAATGAGTGATCTGGGGTATTTTGGTAAAAATGATTAATCTGCTGTATTTTGGTAAAAATGAGTGATCTGGAGTATTTTGGTAAAAAGAGAAAGGATGAGCATTGCCTTGTATTAAAGAAGAAGTTGGTGATCACCACCATTTAAAGGAGGGCTTGGTGGACACCACTAGTTAAGAAAGGAGGTTGGTTATTGCCTTACGGAGAAGTGGTGGTGATCACCATTGTTTAAGGAAGGGAGGAGCCAGGGAGGTCTATTAATATCCCCTCCCATTCCTCATTTTGGACAGAACAAACAAGAAGAGACAAGAGGGAGAGAAGTAAGGAGAAAGATGTGGAGAGGTGGAGTGTTGTGCGCTGGAGGGTTTGTGTGGCGCACAACCCATTCACCGCACAACATGGGTTAGCGCACAACCTCATCTCCTTTGGATTAGTGCACAACGTCATCTCCTATGGATTAGCGCACAACACCACATCTTTTTATCCCTTGTCCTAGCGCACAACGACTACTTACATATTTAAAGTGTTATGCGCCACTTTCAAAGGGAGCTTTGTCCTGATACAAGTGTTGTGCACCACTTTGTAAGAGGTCATGTTTTAAAGCTCTCCATTGTGCGCCACTTTAAGTGGGTACATGTCTTGAAACTCTCCATTGTGCGCCACTTTAAGTGGGCACATGTCTTGAAGCTTTCTATTGTGCGCCACTTTAAGTGGGCACATGTCTTAAAGCCGTCCATTGTGCCCAAGGTGGTTAGTGCGGCGCACAATACATGTGGCGCACAACGCCCATTTTAAGGAAGCTTTACATCCGCAAAACACCCACTTTCCAAAGGGACGTCAGCACAATACCCTATCCTTCTCTCCCTTGTCCTAGCGCACAACGCCCACTTTCATATGCAAAGTGTTGTGCGCCACTTCTTGTGGAATGTTGTCCACATTCCAAGCTTTGTGCGTTCCTTGTCTTGATGGGAAAACCCTTTATGCGCCACTCTCTATGGGTCTTTGTTCTGAGGAAAGCCTTTAGGTGCCACTTCTCAAGGAGGTGTGGTGTGCATGTCCTAACACCAGGCTTCCAACGCCACTTTTCCCTCTCCTTGTCCTAACACCAGTCTTCCAACGCCACTTCTCAAGGAGTTGGTTGTGCGCTTGTCCTAAAGCTAGGCTTCCAACGCCACTTATCAAGGAAAGCCTTGGGCTTTTGTCCTAATCCCCTCCATTGTGCGCCACATCATTCTCTCCCATGTCCAAATACCTCCATTGTGCGCCACTCCCTTAGGGATTTTGTCCATATACATGGCTTTGTGCTCCACTTTATAAGGGAGAAGTATTGTGCGCCACTTTGAGTGGGCACTTGTCTTAACTCCAGGCTTGGTGTGCCACTTCAAATGGGAGCTGTCCTGAAGCTGGGTGATGTGTGCCACTTCTCATGGTTTGTCTTAAAGGAAGGGATCGCTGCTCCACATTTCAAGGGATGATCGCCGCTCCACATTTCAAGGGATGTTTGCTCCACATTTCAAGGGATGATCATCCCTTGAAATGTGGAGCGAACATCCCTTGAAATGTGGAGCGTTAATCATCTCTTGAAATGTGGAGCGAACATCCCTTGAAATGTGGAGCAGTGATCATCACTTGAAGTGTGGAGCGACAATCCCTTCCTTTAAGACAAGCCATGAGAAGTGGCACACATCACCAAACTTCAGGACAACTCCCATTTGAAGTGGCGCACCATGTTTGGAGTTAAGACAAGTGCCCACTCAAAGTGGCGCACAATGCTTCTCCCTTATAAAGTAGAGCACAAAGCCATGTATATGAACAAAATCCCTAAGAGAGTGGCGCACAATGGAGGTATTTGGACATGGGAGAGAATGATGTGGCGCACAATGGAGGGGATTAAGACAAAAGCCCAAGGCTTTCCTTGATAAGTGACGTTGGAAGCCTAGCTTTAGGACAAGCGCACAACCAACTCCTTGAGAAGTGGCGTTGGAAGCCTGGTGTTAGGACATGAGGAGAGGGAAAAGTGGCGTTGGAAGCCTGGTGTTAGGACATGCACACCACACCTCCTTGAGAAGTGGCGCCTAAAGACTTTTCTCAGGACAAAGACCCATAGAGAGTGGTGCACAATGGGTTTTCCCATCAAGACAAGGAACGCATAAAGCTTGGAATGTGGACAACATTCCATAAGAAGTGGCGCACAACAGTTTGCATATGGAAGTGGGCGTTGTGCGCTAGGACAAGGGAGAGAAGGATGGGGTATTGTGCGGACGTCCCTTTGGAAAGTGGATATTGTGCGCCGCACTAACCACCTTGCGCACAATGGAAGGCTTTAAGACATGTGTCCACTTAAAGTGGCGCACAATGGAGAGCTTCAAGACATGTACCTACTTAAAGTGGCGCACAATGGAGAGCTTTAAGACATGGCCTCTTACAAAGTGGCGCACAACACTTGTATCAGGACAAAGCTCCCTTTGAAAGTGGCGCACAACACTTTGAATATGGAAGTAGTCGTTGTGTGCTAGGATAAGGGATAGGAAGATGTGGCGTTGTGCGCTAATCTATAGGAGATGACGTTGTGCGCTAATCTAAAGGAGATGAGGTTGTGCGCCAACCCATGTTGTGCGGTGAATGGGTTGTGCGCCGCACAAACCCTCCAGCGCACAACACTCCACTTCTCCGCTTCTTTCTCCTTCTCTCCCACTTGTCTCTTCTTGTCTGTTCTGTCCAAATGAGGAGTGGGAGGGGGTATTTATAGACCTCCCTTCCTTAAACAATGGTGATCACCACCACTTCTCCTTAAGGCAATAACCAACCTCCTTTCTTAACCAGTGGTGTCCACCAAGCCCTCCTTTAAATGGTGGTGATCACCATCTTCTTCTTTAATACAAGGCAATGTCCATCCTTTCTCTTTTTACCAAAACACTCCAGGTCACTCATTTTTACCAAAGTACCCTAGATCACTCATTTTTACCAAAATACCCTAGATCACTCATTTTTACCAAAATACCCCAGATCACTCATTTTTACCAAAATACCCCTGGATGTTGGTTTTTACCAAAAATAAGGAGTGAATGACCCTGGGAAAAATCTGCACCATGGAATTCTCTGACTAATGCAATGGAATATTTTTTATGCCTCAATAGAACCCAATCTGTTCTGTTGGTGTGAATGAGAGATGATGATGCTCTAATTTCTTTCACATGGTGTTGAGGACAATATCTGTGCGTGCACACGAATAGCCAATCGTTACAATGTTTTGCCATTGCTCTCGTACATGGCCCACTATTTGCCTGTAAAATTGATAATTTTTCCCTTAGTTACACCTGTAGTATTAAAATATGAAAACTAACTTCTAAGATTTAACTAACACAACAACTCACATGGCATCATCATCTTCCTTGACGATCTCGTAACCATGCACCCAAACATACTCTCTACATCGTAGAAGGCGACAATCTGTTGATGTCATTTAACATTAATTGTGAGTATAAAGCTTTGGAGGAACTCTTCACGTTCATACTCACGTTCCAACCCAGATAAGAACTTAGCTATGTGGAACTCTTCCCCTTACTGATGTAGCTTCTACAAATTGGTAGTTAGGGTCTGATACACATTTAACTCTTCCCACATTCCTTTGAGTTTGAAATAATATTTCACCGAACGATTTATCTCCTTATTGGAGCTTGAATATTTATTGATATAATGAGAGTTGTTTTTATCAGATGAATAATCTCTTATAGAGCATCCTGCACTTCCTTAGCCATATTCAGAAACATGACATTTGCACTTATAAAGGGTTCCATACTATTCTATAACCATGTCATAATTTGGGTATTTTCCTGGTTTCATTGATCATAAGTACTAGATTCTTCATCCGGTTTCCTTGTGTCAGATATCTCGCTTTTCCTTTAGCTGTGAGAAAAACTTGGATTGACTTAGACTACCGTATATAATTGATCCCATTTAACTTAATAGAGGTTATCTGGACCAAAAATAAAAAATAAAATCAGATTGGTTTATAAATCCATTTTTTGGGTCTTTTTCTTTATTATCTTCATGACAAATAAAAGAAGAGTACCTCACAAGCACAAACGTGGGTTGACTTAACACAATTGATGAGCACTACACTTGAACACTTCACACGATGCACATCACCTCGGACAGAAGAATCAGCCCACATGTCCACTATTCTAACCTGCCACACAGAAATATAGTCATGAACATGACATCCAATACAGGCAAACAGCCCATGTGTTTGCAACGATCACATGTAAGGTGATATCATTGAAGAAGCCAATGTCTTCATTTCCCAATGCACATGCAGACCATTACAAAAGGCCCGACACACGAGAGACAAAAAAAGAAACCCTTGGCTTCTTAAGAAATTTCAGCACAAGCAAAATAAGAGACACAAGAGATAAAAGAAAAGAAGAAATAAGAAGATTTGGAGAAGAAGGATCAAAACACCGAAGTTTTGATACCATGTAAACTAGTAGAAAGATGGAATAGAGAATAAGAAAGAGAGAGAAGGGGAGAATGAAGAGAGAGGATAAAGTACTGAAGTTAGTGCTCCCCCCTATATTGTGAAAGTTACATAATTAAAGAAGTTCCATTAATAAATCCCCTCTCAGTCCTAGACCAAAGTAACCCATGTGAGTGGGCCTATGTAGGCCCATCTCACATTCATTAACACTAACTATGAAGAGAAAGATGACCGCCTACCCTGTAAATATGTTTTTAATTTTTACACTAGTCATGTTTATTGATCATTAGAATTGAATGTTATATATCTCAAGTTAAAATTTAACTCTGTCAAGTTGATACATGTGCAATGTCCTCTCT
Source organism: Magnolia changhungtana (assembly GCA_030180095.1). Taxonomy (NCBI): domain Eukaryota; kingdom Viridiplantae; phylum Streptophyta; class Magnoliopsida; order Magnoliales; family Magnoliaceae; genus Magnolia; species Magnolia changhungtana. The sequence goes on along the minus strand of JASAUF010000063.1, from coordinate 71,325 downwards.
TTCATTTGATTTAGACACTAATCTTTTTGGCAATGTTAACAATATGAGATTGTTAGTGACCTAGTGTTGACGTCTTTTGTAACAGGTTATGAGGAGTGGAATACCTAATTTTTGCGCAGTTGCTTTAGCCCTTAGTGACTTGGGGTAGGTTCAAAAGTTTATATATATATATATATATATATATATATATATATATATATATATATACACACACACACACACACACACACACACACACACACACACACACATATACTTTGAGTAGAAAATTCCCTTTGTTAGATAATTCATTTTGAGGTGCAAGGACCTGGCATTCTATTGATTTTAATACCTTTCATGATCACTTTTAATTTTACTTTTTTCCTTTCCTGAGAATTGCTTTTTATTTGAGTAATATGTATTCTAGTGAAGTGTCCTTGGAAACTCTTTAAAATGTTAAGTAATAAAAATCTCAAACTTTTTAATCATATTGACTACTATAACAAGGGGTACACGGTGTTTTAAATAGCATATGTAACGTTAACGCTACGTAGTGTGCCTAAATAGCGTTTTTCTCTTGGACTGTATGCTACAGGGGTTGTAGGGTACACTACAAGCTACGTAGCATGTTACGTACGTAGTGTAAGCAACATGGTTTTCAATTTTTTATTTTTTTTAATTTTTTAAATTTAAGAAACAATTTTAATCTGTTAGTTTAAGTCATGTTGTAAAATGGTGGTGACCAATTTTTCTCACATATGGCAATGACAAAGAGCCATCCATACCATCCAAATAGTGGGCCTTATTGTAGATGGAGAATATATGTACATGCACCCATGTCATACAATCATAACCATCTGTAAATAGGCCTTCACATGTATGGCTGAGGACTTGTGAAATAATGTCAATGGTATAAAACTCAAATTATAAGAAAACCTTTTAAAACATAAGGGTTTTGAAAGCCTTCTTTCGATGCTCACCCCTTGGGTCCCCTAACCCTTTCTTTCAATTCTCTCAATCCACAACACCATTTAAAACATAGGCTCTTTTTCTTTTATTTATTTTACATTTATTCTTACTGTTTATCATATCTCCCCCCCTTTTAAATTAAAAATAGTAGTATCGACATAACTTAAGCTACACGCTATAGAGGGTCGAACGCTACCCAATACGCTATCCACTATTTAAAACACTGGGGGTACAATAGCATGATGGAGGCATGTGCCAACTAGTTGTGTGAGCTTAGGTAGAGGAAAGCTATCACATGGATAGCTGATAAGAAAACTTTTGCCAGGCAATTATGAGAGTTCCTATTTCGTTTCTGTGATTGAAAAATTAGGATCCATAAAGATGATCCCAAACTGTTGGGATGAGTATTATGATGACTAGGGGGTATGGCATGTGCAATGCACATGGAAGGAATGGGGAAGAGGAAAAAGGAGGGAGACAGAGAGAAAGGTGCAGCTACACCCAGATGCCTACTACTTGCAGAGAGACAGATAAGGGGGCCCAAAAATGGTTACAATTACCCATCCCCACTTTTTCCCATGCTGTAACTCACTCTAGTTTTAGATCTACCTCGTTTTTGGACTAGTGTCCCTTTATGAGCCAGGACAATAGATGTGCAAAGTGGATGTTACAAAGTCATCATAGTAGGCCCCACAAAGCCGTTGTCGCATGAGCTTCCTAATAAGAAATTGTTTGTGTGGGCTATACACAGAAGAAAGTGTAAGCAAGTTGCTCTCATGAAAGGATTAAAATGACAAAAATGGCATCGGTTAAAGGGCTAGACACATTCCATTTCCTTTTAAAGTGTAAAGTTTATGCCCTTCCTCTAATTGCAGGGGTAACATTGGCCAAACCCAATGCACGTTATATATAGTGGAGATGATCGAGTAATTAACTATTATTTTGTTCCTTGATGCTATACATTTTAAAATATCACAATATATTTATGATTCGTCTAATGTTACTTCACAATGATTATTGTTTCATCTACAAAAATTGTTCAAGTTCTAGCCAAATACAGGGAGTCCAAGAATGGTTTCAATTATGGGCGACTCATCCCTACTTTTTCCAATGCTGTAACCCACTCTAATTTTACATCTACCCAGTGTTTTAAATAGCATATGGTGTGGCGTTTGGCCCTCTGTAGCATGTAGCGTAAGCTACATAGCGTGCAGTGTAAGCTAACACAATCCTTAATATTTTTTAATTAAAATAATAGCAATTATGATAAAATTTAAAAAATACATAATTTCTATGAGTTCTTGACTAAGAATCTGGATCATCAACCACTTTTTTCCATGCAAAATCTCTCTCCCTCTCTCTCTCTCTCTCTCTCTCTCTCTCTCTCTCTCTCTTTCCCATTAGATATCTCTAAGTGTGACCTCTTTTTTTATTTATTTATCATTTATTGAAACATCACAAATTCATGATATAGATCACAATTTGGATGGTCTGGAATGATCAAGTGACCACAATTTGGATGGTCCAGATTAGTTTAATGTGGTGCCACGTGTCATGGGTATAAGTCATCACCATTCTAAAATAAGTGTTAAACTAACATAGAAAAAACACTTTTAAAAATGAGATTTCAGCTGGCTTACGCTATCTACGCGACGCTACATGCGCTGTAGCTTACACTACCAGGTAGTTACGCTACTTGCGTACGCTACACCCTCTGTTACATGCTATGCTACAACGCTATTGAAAACATTGGATCTACCTCGTTTTTGGACTAGTGTCCCTTTATGAGCCAAAACAATAGATGTCCAAGGTGGATTTTACAAAGTCATCATGGTGGGCCTCACAAAGCCTTTGTTGCATGAGCTTCTTAATAAGACATTGTTTGTGTGGGATATACACAAAAGAGGAAAGTGTAAGTAGGTTGCTCTCATTGAAGGATTAAAATGACAAAAATGCCCTCGGTTAAAGGGCTAGACACATCCATTTCCTTTTAAAGTCTAAATTTTATGCCCTCCCTTTAATTGTAGGGGTCGCATTGGCCAAACCCTATGCACGTTATATATAGCGGAGATGATTGAGTAATTAACTATTATTTTGTTCCTTGATGCTATACATATTAAAATATCACAACACACTTATGATTTGTCTAATGTTACTTCACAATGATTATTGTTTCATTTACGAAAATTGTGCAAGTTCTAGCCAAATACAAGGAGCAACAAACATTTTTTAAAAGGGATTATGAATAAATTTTATTGAAAACAACTTGACAAAGTCAAGACAAAGAATACAACCGACAAAAAGATTACACTTCAAATAGAGAACAGACTATATTTAGATATTCTTGAAGATGGCCAGTAGCCCATTCGACTACGTCCCTTTTAACCCTCCCCACTAACTGATATGGAGATTTGCGCTTGTTATCAAAACACCGAGCGCTGCGCTCGGACCAAAGATTCCACATTCCAACCATAAGGAGCAGCTGCCACACAACTAGCCTATCTTTCACCATAAGAACGCCATGCTAGGCCCACATGAGTTGCGGAACTGATTGGGGCATTTGCCTAATTGATCTCGAATAGCATGAAAATATGGTTCCAAAGTTGACTAGCGAAAGGGTAGTGGATTAGAAGATGATCTATGGATTCCGAACTGCTCATACATAGAAGACAAATATTCAGCAGAATCATTTCCCTCTTTTGAAGGTTATCTAACGTCAAAATCCGCTTCCTACCCGCCAGTCAAAAGGAGGAGACCTTGGGGGGAGCCCCGTAGAACCAAAATTCAAAGGGAGGGATGATTTTGGAAGAAATTTAGGAGAGCTAGATCATATCGTAAAAAGATTTAACCGAAAAAGAACCAGAGGCTGATGCCGACCACACCAAGGAATCGGACGAACCTGGAGAAGGGAAGAAATGCTGAAGCCATTATAGCAAGTTTGCAAGCTCATCGCACTCCAAGTCTGAAAGTCCCCTTCTACATGGGGGACACCATGCTCCCCTTCCCTTGAGAGAGTAGCAACGATCTACCGTAATGTCCTTATGTGGGGATAGAGCAGCTAATGAAGGGAAATCCTCCTGTAGAGGTCTAGGCCCACACCATGTGTCCTCCCAAAACCTTATGCAATTGTCGATTAGAAGGCTGAAGAGGCAAGAACTGAGGGGGATACTGCAAGAATGGCCTTCCACACTGCTGAGGCCTGATAGAGAGATGGCTTCTTAGTCTGCCAACCTCTGTCTTCCAGCCTATACCTGTGAGCTAAGAAGCCTCTCCAAAGCCTTCCTTCTTTGACCCCGAATCCCCATTGCCAAATGCCAAGCAACGCCCTATTCATAGCTTCAAGATCCCTGATCTTCGCACCACCTTTGGCTAGAGTAAGCAAACCTCGCTCCAATTCAGTAGATGGAATTTATGATTTTCCTCTACCCCTTGCCATTAGAAATCCCTCCTTAGTTTATCAAGTTTTTGTGACACTGATTTCGAGCATATGAAAAGAGATGTGAAGTAAAGAGGGAGATTAGAAAGGGCCGATTTGATGAGAGTAATGCGCTCAGCTAGTGATAGATGCCTCCTTTTCCATCTTGATAGTTTCCATTCAAATCTCTCAATCACCTTGCTCCACAAATGTTTGGGAGGTTTCCCAAAGCAGAGGAAGACCCAATTAAGAAAAGGGGAAAGAACCCACGCTGCATCCGACATTGACGCAAAGGCTGTACTTCTTTGGAAAGCCCTATTCCCAACATCTTACTTTTGTCCGAGTTGATTTTCAACCCAGATACCTCTTCAAAACAGCCCAAAATTTTACGCAAACTTTCTATCTTTGTTAGATCTGCCTCTCAGAAAAGAAGGGTGTCGTTTGTGAATTGCAAGTGAGTGATAGTCAGCCCAGAGATCGAGCTATGAAAGCCCGATATTAGTTCCAGCTGCTGACCTTTCGATATCATTTCACTTAGTGCTTCTGCTACAACTATGAACAGGAAAGGAGATAGTGGATCACCTTGCCTAAGGCCCCTTGAAGCCTTGAAGAAATCCTTTGGAGATCCGTTAACCAACACCGAAAAGGAAGCTGAAGAAACGCATTCCTCCATCCATTTAATCCATCTGTCACCACAACCTGTCCTCAACATATATTTCATGAAGTCCCAATCCACGTGGTTGTATGCCTTTTTGGTATCGAGTTTGCATACCTCTCCTGTTTTCTTCTCCTTGTATCTTGAATCAATGCACTCGTTGGCCAGAAGTGCACTATCCAAGATTTGCCTGTCAACGACAAAGGCTCCCTGGTTGTTCGATATGACCATGGGAAGGATCTTCCTAAATCTGGTAGCCAACACTTTGGCCAATATTTTGTAGGGACTCGCAATGAGACTGATGGGCCTGTAGTCACGTAAAGATTCCGGGCCTTCTATTTTCAGGATAAGAACGATGAAAGTTGCCCACACGCCTGTAGGAAAATGGCCTTCGGTATGGAATTCTTGGATAAAATCGACCACATCTTTCTTAAGAAAGTCCCAAAAAACTTGGAAGAAATGAATATGAAACCCATTGGGGCTCGGTGCCCTGTCGCTCCCTAATGAATCGATAGCTTCCTTGATTTCATGTTCTGTGATCAGTCTCTCTACTTATTCCTTGTCCAACTCTGAGATATTGTGAAATTGAAGATTGTTTAAAGTAGGATGTGGCCGCTCTTCCTTGGATAGCAATTCACAATAGAAATCTACTACGGTTTTACAAATTGCTTCCTGATCTTCTACTCTATCTCCATCTACTGAGATGCTGCTGATGTGATTATTTCTTTCCCAAGCACTAGCTAGACCGTGGAAGAACGAAGTGTTGCTGTTGCCTTCCTTAAGCCACACCGCTCCTGATATTTGCCTCCAAATAATTTCTTCCTGCTTAAAAAACTTGGAATGTTCGACACGGAGGGAGCAACAACCATAATGAAACATCCTTCAATTTTTTTTAAAAAATAAAACGAAAAAAGATTCTCTTGGAGCCGTTCAGATGCCTCACAAATATCCCTCTTGGCACAAAGTCACTCAACCATATGGTACTGTACGCTCATTCGATTATAAGATTCCCTTGGTTTCAAGTTTTCAACAGAGTAAATACTTGATACTTTGATGTAGCACCATGCTTGAAACTTGTGCACTCATAAATTGTACATGTGGCCTCCATTAACTCAAATTAAACTGGCTAAATTTTGGACCCAATCCGATAGTCAGATTGTCTGAAAGATCCTAACCTCTGATTGGTGGACACTTGTTTGTCAAAATAGCACCATTGGATATTTTTCAATTTAACCGTCCAATAAATGCCACCAATCAGATAGTCGGAAAACCAAATAACCATAATTTTCATTCATGATATATTTAAACTAGGACCCATAATTTGGACGGTTTAATTTGAATTATTACATGTGTGCAATGTATGCAATGTATGCAATTTCTAATTGCTTGTATGTATCGGTCCACATTGGCCTGGATCGCCCAATTCATTTGATACGTCTTAGTTTTGATGGTGACTGGTATGGTACGTGGAAATTGATTTTTAATCCTACTCAAAATTCTCATTTCTGCAATCAGCATCATATGGGAACACATTAGCATCGTTTTCAAAGCTTTAAATAATACTTGGGACAGTCCAGGCTGTCAATATGGGCTCTCCATTCATTCCATACCACTATTTGCCAGCCACAGAATAGAAATCACACCTATTGGATGATCCTTACTATCCAATCAATAGCATGTGAAAATGGATGGTCAATTTTGACCAGAGAAAAATAGGTCCACTCATTATGTTGAGACATCTATTTTACATGCCACGCCTTGGATTTCTTGTGACTCCAAGAAGCACTTTGGTCAAATGACACTAACCATCCTATCTATGACTCGTAAAAATGGATGATTACGACAAAATGAGAAACATTGAGAGGTCCAGAATCATTGGATCAGGATGATTTAATTTACACATCATGCCTGCCAATAGTGGTACCAGATGAAAGGACAATGCAGATGGGCACAATGCTAATCTGTGGCACCCTATATTTCCCCCTGTGAGCGTGTATGCACAGTTATGTGTGTGCGCATGAGCACACAGTGTGTTCAAATGATTTCTTGATTGTCTCTGACCAATTCCAACATAACCGAAACAGTGAAATGTCAAAATTCTACGTCAAGCAAGGTCAGAGAAAAAGGTGAATGAGATGGACTTACTAGTTCATGGTCCATTGTACTTCACTGTTATCCTATTCATATTGATAAGCAAATGCATATAACTATTATAGTTCTATGCTCACTTAATCGTGAAGAGTTATATTGTTGCCTGAAAGAATCTTTACTTATCTGATCCTGTAATATTTAGTTGACTGCATTTAACTCTTTCCGGATGGTGAGCTAAACTCATTTACCATACAGGTATAAAGCAACTGGCATTAGGTTGGATTCTGGTGACCTAGCTTACTTATCTATTGAGGCTCGCAAGTTCTTTTGCACGATTGAAAAGGAATTCGGTATTACTGGCTTCGGGAAAATGACAATTACTGCTAGTAATGACCTGAATGAAGAAACTTTGGATGCTTTGAACAAGCAGGTATTCATCTAAACAGCAAAGATTCCATTGAATATATTTGAAAATTTTAATTGTATTTTATGTTGCACGATTAGTTGGGATGAGAAACGTTCGCAACATTAGTTAGTTGCATATGTTTTCATTGTCTTACTCTCTCCAACATTCCAATGCTGACAAGAAAACCCTTATTTTTAGTTTTTCTAGGCCCATGTAATTACATTATGTGATAGTATTCTATTTGCAGGGACATGAGGTAGATGCATTTGGAATCGGAACCTATCTTGTTACATGCTATGCTCAAGCAGCTCTTGGTTGTGTTTTCAAATTGGTGGAGATAAATAATCAGCCCCGCATGAAACTTTCCGAAGATGTTTCTAAGGTCAGATAATGCTCTCATGTCATCGTATTGTTTGCGTTCTTTGTTCTTCTAGTGGTTGATTGTTTTCTTGTCTAGGTCTCCATACCTTGTAAAAAACGGTGTTACAGATTGTATGGGAGAGAAGGTTACCCGTTGGTAGACATAATGACTGGGGAAAATGAGCCACCTCCAAAGGTACATCATCCACTAGTCACTTTACAATAAAGCTATATCTGTAGGTTTCAATGTGATAATCTTTGTTTATATTCCCTCTGTCATTCCCCCTCCCCTACTCATCAGTGTTCAGCAAACCAAATCTGAGAACTGATTGACCATACAATGCTTTGGATTATCGTTATAACAGCTCTTCTTTTGGTGATAGGCAAAATAGGATTCTACAAAGCTGACTGCAAATAGCTGGGACAGGGCTATGATGGTGGTGATCGTGATGATGATGAGAAAATCTGAAATATAATAAGAGCCCAACGTGGGTCAAGGCAATGACATAATTTGATAATCCTTAGCTTGCATTGCCAAATGCCGGGAAATGGGAATCACCATATGCAACGGAATCCAGCCCATTTCTGAATGTGAACCTGCCACTAATGCATGCAGGGAGATCTTATGGAATCTCAATGTGCATATGGAACAACCCAGTTCACCCCCCCCCCCCCCCCCCACACACACACACACACACACAAACCTGGGGCAACCAGTCAACACTGAAAACAGCAGAAATGGAAAAGGGACACATGTCAATGTCTGCTGTTTGTTTTGATGGAAATGAGCCCATGGTCAATGGTCGACAGCGTAAGATGTCCCACATTATCATTCAAATGCCCATAGGTTACCATTTTGAAAGGAAAGCAAAAAAGATACTTTTCCAAGGAAACGTGTAATAATTATGGTCAATTTCCACGACGACTTATAATACAGACAGTGAAAAGCACCATGCCCATGGATAAGAGTTCTATTTCATAAGAAATCCTTGTTTCCAAACAGCCCTTAAAGGGAAATCTTCTGCATTTCAATGGCAAAAGTATATTTTCTCATATGATAATTTAAAACCATAAGTAGATGATAAAAGATGATAGAATAGTAGAAATAATAAGATGCATCTATGTTACGTGTATTAACCAGTGTTTTAAATAGCAGTAGCGTGTTGCGTAGCGTGTAGTGAAATAGTGTAGCGTGTAGCACAAGCTACACAATACTTCTATTTTTTAATTTTATATTAAATATATATATATATATGATAAATATTAAATAGTAAGAAAAAAACAAAATATATAAATGTCACATTCTTCAAAATAAAAATCTCAAAGTTAAGAGCATTAGGTACAATACAAGTATAAAGAACATAAAACCGACAGTAACCGGCATTTTAAAAGGGAAAAAATGAGGAAAAAATTGAAAATACGAAGTTATTTTGTCTCCACATCGAAAAAAATTCAAAAAAAAGGAACGAGCGTACCTTTTTTTTTGTCTCAACTGCCGATCGGTTTGCGTCTGGAAGTAGTTTTTCCAACTCAAGATTGAAGAGAGGGGAAAGGAGCAACATCAACACTGTCAGTTCACGTCTGGAAACATATTTTCGATCTCGAGATTGAAGGTTGGGGAGAAGAGCAGCGTCGGAAGCTTCGGTTTGGGCCTGAAAGTTGATTTTCGATCTCAAGATCGAAGGGTGGGGAGTGGAGCAGCGTCAGCTGGCTGCATGGGTTGCATGGGGTGCGTCGATTTTGGTCTAGAAGCCCTTTCGAATAGGGTTTTTTTAATAAAAAACTTTAGTTGTTGGTTGTGGTGTGAGTTCACCACTGTTTAACACAATGAAAAAAAAAAAAAAAAACACATTATAGGTAGCGCACGCTACCTGCGCTACACGCTACGAAGCCGTAGCGTACGCTACGACCCCTGTAGCGCACGCTACAGGGGATATACGCTACCTGCTACGCTACGTAGCGATTTTGCTACCTTACCGCTATGCTACGCACGCTACCGAAAACACTGGTATTAACACATTACATCAGACAATATAAGATGGAGATGATATCAATCCATGTTCCTATGCAGATAAGAAAATAAAGAAAAAGAAATGCTTTCCTCCATATCTCTTCTTGCATTAAAGCATGCAATGCTTATCATCTCTCTCTCTCTCATTTTTTTTTTTAAATTTCTCTTTGAAAAACAGCAAGTCCTTGCATGGGAGTGTAGTTTCTCATTTTGTTTGTTTTTGTGTTTTTGTTTTTCCTTTTTCCTTTTGTTTTTTTCCCGCCCTTCATTTTCTTTTCGTAATGTTTTTGCCTAACCTTCATCTCCTCACTCATATGCTAAAGACATCAAATTTGATGGAGACATTTTGTCACGCCTCGAAATTCGGATACAAAGTGTGCACCCTCAGACCCGAGTTTCGGCCCATGACACGTTCACCGAGTATACTTAATTCATTCTCTGTACAATTATTTAGAGGCACAATGTAATGAATCCTAAGTTCACATCCAATTTTAGCATCCATTCATCTATGTTTGTATTATCTTTCTATAATTTCTATTATCATATATTCAAAACCACATCAGGAATCATCGAGTCCACTCATTTGAAATTTCATTCAACAAAAATTAAAACAAAATTTATATTTAAAGTCATTCTAAAACATAAATAAAATAATAATAGGAAACAGGTGTCCCATTTAATTATTCTACTGGTCCAACGACGTAAGCTCGTCTTCAGTTAAATACGGCCACTGATCCTGTGGATCATCCACTGGTTTGGCTTCATATTATTGCTCTTGAGTCGTTCTATCTGCTTCAATTCCATCTATACGGTTTTTCCATCAATAAACCGTCAGCTGGCCAAGCCCAGTGAGTGAACCCATCATGGTTCATGCACAGTACAATTAAAATAATACATACAAGTAAAGCATCAAAATCAGAAATACAATGCAAATAATTAAAGCGTATGCTATGAATAGTACTGATAATGTATCAAGTCGGTATAAATAGAAACCATCCACTTGCTTGAGTTGGATATCGACAACCCGCATCTGCAGTTGGCAGGCTTTTACCGTTAGTAGGCATGGGCAAGGCCCACATCCCCCCCATTGGGTAGGCTTCCACATATAGTGGGCTTCTAGTGGGTACAATGGGCTGTCCCCTAGGTAATCACACAAGAGTATTAATGATGCCAGGCATGAATGTTTGATGCAGCAGTAATTATATCAGCAGTCAAATACATCTCTCCTTATGAGAGGCCTTCCACATGTTCATAATCCAAGAATATCTCAGCACTAATCAGTTTATAAACAATTTAATCAAATCATTCACAACGACAAATTATTTTAATCATATGGAGAGGAAACATGTTGGGATTACTCACCTGATGATTTAGAGAAGAATCCGATGGAGTGGATAAGAAAATACCTATAAATAATCCATATACAGTACACCATAATATTAATATATATATATATATATAAACTCATAAAGTATTTGATTGTTTTGATTATTAATTAAGGTCTTACATGGGAGTGATACTCAAGTAATATACGTAATAGATAGGGTTCATCTTATCTATCTCGGCCCAAAAGATACACTAGATATCTTATAAGATGAACCACCACATGGATGGCTTGGATCTTCTAACAGCATATCATAATGATACATAATTTAGCCTATGTATATTTTGTCCTGGACATGCATGCAACTTATATAAGTTTTACCATGCATCAGAAGGTGGAGTTACATTATATTATATATATCTAACACACATTTTTTTATGTGGGTCCTACTTATAGGGATCTGGATTGATTATATGGTTACCATTGCTATATTGACCTTTGAGAAAAATTTTCAATCTAATCTGAAATATGTGGGACTTGTAATAACGTAAACGATTATTATACAACTATTATTATTTTCTTTCTGTATGGGTCACACACATTTTAGATATATCCTAAATTTACACTCTTAAACCATAATAACCTTTCAAATCAAATGGATGGATTGGATACAATGTATACATCACTGTGAGTCCACAATCTGGTGATCCAAGATGGTTTCTAACGTTAAAAGCCGCACTTGGTTTCAACGCTGACAATCAAACTTTATTTTTTTTTACTTATTTATTTAAGTTTTTTATAGGTCCCATGAAAATCTAAACCATGAATGAGATAGGTAATCTCCTCATAAAGGACGAGCCTAAAAAATCTACTCGAAATAACACTTTTGTGGCCCACAAGAATATTCGAAGGTGCCCATTTAATTTTCACTGTTTAAGGCGATGTGATCCACATGAGTTTTCTTTCGAATAAATTTTTCAACCCCAAGCCTTTTAATTAGTGACAAGATTATTAGACGGTACGGATTAATGATACATACATCAAGAAAGCCCTGCATATAAGGCCCGTAAATCCGGACTAATTCCGGTAACGTAAATAGCCCAACTTCACTTTTGCACGCTGGAGTGTTTTTACACCCACTCTATATTGTTACACTTTTGTCATGATGACCCTACATAATGTGTGCATAAGATCTATTCCATTCACCACTTTACTAACATAGTTTTAGGACATTGGTAGAAAAATGAGGTAGATTCGTTATTTTGATGGATCATACTACCATGAATCAACACTGACCGTTCTTCCACCATTAAAACATATGCATTTCTTATTTCAAACCCTCCTAACTTTCTATATAAGATCCGAGTTATTCATTGGTCCACCCAATCATTTTTTAATGGTCAAAATAATTGGTATCTCCATCGGAACTCCCTGCGGCCCCGATGAATATTCCAATGGTGAGTGCCTAATGAATTCTATTTTACATATTATGGCCTACCAAAATGTTAATTAAGCCTAATTTTCGGAGGTTTTCCATATTTTGGTCCTTAGAACCTAATGGACTGAATTGATCGGGCCGTATATGCAAAATAACTCCAATATGTAATTCAAGTAAAATAAACAAAAAGAACTTATGTGTTTCCTTTTAATTCTTGTTACATGCGTAAAGTGTTCCAAGGTGCATTGTGCATATGTGCACATATTGATATATGTGCACATGCATTGCACCCATAGTAGATCTACATCGTCCATCGCATAAACCCAAAGGATAATAACATATTAAAAATAACAATCTAAATTAAAATAAGATAAATACTAACCTGTGCAAGCCGTTCTTCCACTAATTTCTCTCATTTTATCTTTTCTTTTATTTTTATTTTTTCTCCTCTTTTTGATCAGCGAGAAATGTCCACCCTTATAAAGAAAAGAGAGTCGCTCGGATAAGATGGATAAGATAACGATAAGGGAGGTTGCAACCGGTTTGATCTCTTTTATTATTATTATTATTATTATTATTATTATTATTATTTTAAACAAACTTTTAAAATTTTAAAATTTAAGGAATCGGAAAAAGTTGGAGTTGTTACATATTTATTTTCCTTTGATATGTGGGGTCCATCCAGTTGCTTATGAGAAATCTACTCCGCCCATCCACTTCATTATATCATGTTACGTTATCGGTTGAAGGATGAAACAAATATAATATTCCGGTACTGATCTGCATGATAGGACAAGAAACTCCCAAGATTAAATATGGATTGTTGACGGCTTCTTGGCTAGTAAGTGAATGGCCTAGATCATGAATATGTTGGCTTAACAGATGGTGGAGGGTGAAGAATGGATTGATACTGGACTAAGTGGACGATAGTTACAGAGAATATTGTTCGTGTAGAATCACTTGTTCGTGATACTGGACGATAGTTACGATAGTCTTATCTCACATTTCTAATAAATATTTTTAAACTTAAATATTTCTATTAAGACTGTCTATTTAGAGTGAAACTTTACCAAAGATCACCATTTTCTATGCTCTACAAACAGACCAAGTTTGGGCTTTGATCTCTCAGGGATGACCAAGATGCCTATTTAACGGCTTACGTCTATTTATAACTCAAAACAACGTCTATCGACATCCTATGTAAAAATTAACCAGTAGTTTTGATGTATACCTTATGATCTACCTACTGAATGGTTCATTTAAATATTTGGATGACCCAGTTGGCAGATCTGATTATGATGGATGATCAATCGATGGTCTAAATTTTAAATAATTAGATGGTTAAAATGTTAATCATATTTATGGGTTATTGTACAGTCATTTTTGTAAATGGATACGTATAAAGTAGTTTTTGAATGCGATCTATGTTAGAAATGTATAATGTTAGATTCAAGTTATTGGTTCGCAGGTGTAAAATACGTAGATCATGATTTTGACGGTAAATTAAGCATCTTCATAATTGACAAATAAGGTGAACGGATCAAAATGTTAATTTGACGTGTATACGAGTGGATATGAAGTTCTAGTAGTTACTTTACTTTGATCAAGTGGTCCAAATTCAAAGTAGATGGTCGGATATCTCCATATGATGGTGATAGGTTATATCAATGGTTAGTTTTAATTTTACGGGTAAGAATATTAAGGTATTAAGGGGTTTATCCTATTAATTAATAGTCGGTTGACGTAATCTAGGGGTGAAAATTACTTTCTATGTTTGAGATTCAAATTAAATTACATAAACATTAATGGATCTGTAAGTGTACAGTTGAACAAGTGTAAAAGTGTAATCATACATCCTTACGTACAGGTAAACTTGCACCCAAAATTTCAGGTTGTTACACATTTCCATGTGTGTTTTTTGGACAACTAACATTAACCCATGACATACATCTTGCTGCCAAATTGGAACAAATATTACTCATCCAAAACTAGTGTTTGAAGTATCGGTATCACTACAAGTTTCTTTGGCCGGGGATACAAAAACAATATGGATATCGCCGATAACGGGACATGTGGGGAAACATCGGGAAACCGGTGGAATTTTTCAGTGAAACTTCAGGAGGTGTTGAAATACACATATTTGCATATTTACGAATAAAAAAATTATAAAAAGAATGTATACATAATAAATTTCCATTTAATGGGGCCCGAAAAGCATGTGTTTCTTTTATAGAGGCAATAACAATTTTATTAGAAGCTTGCAAAGCGAAAAAAGAAATAAAAAAAATGTAACCTCATTGACTCCCACATCTACATTCTTGAAACATCTCCCATTTCTAGCTCCCCAAATAGACCAAATCACTGCCATAAGAGCATGTGTCGTTGTAAGAAATTAGTCCAACCATCCCATCCATCCCATCTATTCATTCAACCATCCAACCTTTCATCTAAATATCCATCAATATTTCAGAATATCAACAACACATGCTATTTCGCCAAGAAATCATTGACAACTAGAATGGAAACGAAATATTGTGGTCTCGATATCGCCCGTGTTGTGATAACGATAATATAATGATATTATCGTCGACAAATCGAACTCTGCATACAACCATGCACCCATAAAAAAAAATTGAAATGGAAATTTTTTTAATAAATAGATTTTTGGCTATTTTGATACAGTATTATCGAAATATCGTTGATATATTGATAATACAGGTGACACCTAAAACATTCAAAAAATATTGGCGATACATTTGCGATATCGAAACATTGGCAATATAAGTGACACCTGGAATTTACACAGTTGAAAATATTGATGATACATTGGCAATACATGCAACACTTGGAATTTACACAGTCAAAAGCATTGATGATACATTGGTCATGTCGATACATTCACGATATTAGCGATACATCACCGATACCCTGAATTTTTTATACTACTAATGTAGTAATGTTATCGGTATCGCTACTAGTGTTATTGGTATCGCCGAGCTGGATATATGGATAATATCGGAGATATTTCAATAATATTGGGGACACTTTCAACAATGTCCAAAACTAAAACTCATTTATCAAAACCATGCATTTTTATTTTTATTTTTTTTTAAAGAGAAGAAAAAAGAAAGGAAAAAAAAAAAGAAAGAAAGAAAGAAAGAAAGAAAGATACATGAAAAAACTGCGAGGTTGGACCTTGGGTATTAGAATATATTCTTTGTCAGCTTAGGAAACTCTTCATGCTTATTACTGTTTCATCAGTCCCGCTCAGCCATTGTCGCCCTCTTCTTCCTCTTCTTCCTTCTGATTTGTAATTTTCTACTTGTATCTCTCACATTTTTATTGCTTTTAATAAATTTAAAGTCATCAGGCATGTCTCTTTTGATAAATCTGCAACAAATTTTGTCAATGTGCACTTCCATTGGTGTTTGTTGCTGCTTTTCAGCAGATGTCCAGAAAAGAAGAATGCCCTTGCTTTCTAACCTCAAACAACGGAAAATAAAGGATAAAAGGTTTATTTCATCATTTCCACTCATTTTGAATGATCCAACATGTAGCTTGTTAGCAACAAATGTCCTGTCATCTTATCCAAATTCAATTGAAACCATGTGAGTTGGCCACTTTCTTAGTTTCAGCCTTCCAGATACCTGTTTCAGATTGTTCCCATTGAGTTGTGATGCAGGCTGCATCTAGGCCAAACTAACCTCCATCGTTGATTTTCGCATGGGCTGTGATCAAAACATCAAAAGGCTAAGATTTCCTAAGAAATCATCTAAGGCTCTTTATTTACGTATGGCCCCACTTTAAAGTGTAATCTTCTCGGACGATTAGCCCCCAAGCATCGTCCAAGTGGGCCACAAGGATGTGGACTCCATCGATCTGTTTCAACTGTTGGAGGTTCACACGATGACTACAGGTAGATCCCAGCATCCCACACTTTCCTACCAAAACAGCTAGCTCTACTCTCCAATAAAACAGCTCATGTCTCCTATAAACCGGCCAACAACTGCCCCCTACAAATCAGTATTGGACTCTCAACAGATGGTCTCATCCACACAACTGGGATTGTCCTTGTGGGCCCCACATCAGGAAGTCCTGCTATTAACAGGTTCCAAGGGGGGTTAGGTTGCTAGACATATGGGCAACCTGGAGAACATCATGAGAACATCCAAATTGTGGGCCATCCCATTAGGAACCCTGCCTCATGCCTCAGCTGCTGATCATCAAACAGGTAGACCCCACTGTGATGTGATGCACAAGGACATCTAGTGGTGTTTGCATGTGACCAAGGACCTGGGATTACATGGGTTTGGGAAGAGTGATCTAGTGAATGGAGTCTAGCTTGTATTGCTATTGGTTTGCTTTGCTGTCTTCTTAATCCCTATCGGCTGTTGGGATTAGCCCTTCATTTCTATTGGTAACTGGTTAGTAATATATGATTTGATTGGCTCGGACAGATTAGGGAGTTTGTTGTTTATTTATTTATTTATTTATATAAGTTAAGAAATTATTGAAAGAAGGAAGCAAGAGCCACCACACTTAACTACACAGACTCAAAAAAATAATAATAATAATAAATAAAAGCTCCCCATACACCAAAAAACACAGGGCCCCTCCCCCCTCAATGGGCTCAATCACGAAAGAGGATCAAGACTTTAGAGAAAACCACCATCGAAGAGGCATTGGAATTTTTTAACACCCAGTTGTTCCTCTTGGCCCACACCACCCAAAGAACAGCCAACGAAATGGATCACCACTTTCTTTTTCCCAGCCTTCCTCCCTGATCCACGTGCCATATACAGAAGAGCTGATCAAGAGGAGGCATCCCCCATGAAATATCGGCCAGACGAAGGACTCTCCACCAAATATCGGAAGAAAAATGACAGTGGATAAACAAATGATCCACAGATTCTTCCTCTTTAAGGCACAAGGGGCATGCATTCGGCAACACCATCCGTTGTTTCTTGAGATTGTCAATCATAAGGATTCTGTTTTTGTACTTGCAAGCCATCCAAAAGCTGCCAACTTGGGAGGAATACAATATGCCCAAACCGCTCCAGTGTGACAGCAGGAAGAGGAAGGAGGCCTCTTTGTAGAAAGAGACGAGTAGAGAGACTTGACTGTGAAACGACCAGCTCTGGTCAACTTCCAGATCGTGGAGTCTTCAGCACTGGGATGAGGAAGAACCTCCTGCAACAAGGATAACATGGATGTGAATTCCTGGAACTCTTCATCAGAGCAATTTCTTGTAAATTGAAGAATCCAAAATCCTCCTTAGCCATTATGATAAAAAGCAATCTTTGACAAGGCCGAACGGATTAGAAGAAACAGTAAACAGAGAGGGGAAGGCAGCAGCTAGCATAAAAGCACTACACTGACCGAGCCAAAATCTGATTTTATTCCCATCTCCAAGGGAAAAGGATTCTCTTGAATATAAGGGGATGGCTTAACAATGTTTCTCCACAGATGCGAGGTTTTATACATGGAGGATTCCTTCATCCACCAACTCGAAACAGAGGTGCCATATTTGGCAGCAATCACCCGTCTCCAAATGACTATTAGTTTCAATCCCAAACCTCCATATCCACTTAGCAAGAAGGGCTTTATTCATAAGCTCCAGATTTTTATTACCCGCACTGCCGTCACCGTAAGGGGTACAAACATCCTTCCATTGAAGCAGAGGAAACTTGAAGGACTCTGCATTTCCTTTCCACAAAAAGTTCCTTCTAACCTTATCTATTTTAAAAACAACAGATTTAGGACAAAAGAATAAGGAGATGAAGTAGATAGGTATACTGGTCAGAGAAGCCTTAATCAGATTAATCCTACCTCCCAGTGATAAAACATTACTCTTCCAGGAAGACATTTTCCCCTCCATTCTTTCAAGGATACAATCCCATAAAGGGAGACGGGGCTTACCTATGCAAAGAGGGAGACCCAAATAGAGGATAGGAAGAGATCCAAACTTACACCCAAAATGCGCTCCAAATGACGTGCATGTTTGGAAGTTGAGATTAATGCCATAGATTTCAGATTTGGACATAGTTACCTTCAACCCAGCGACAACTTGGAACCAACTTAAGTCATGCTCAGGAAAAACATGTTTAGCTTTGTAGGGAGTATGTCGTTAACTGAGAATATGTGGTAAACACTAGTTGAATGTAGCTAGGAGATTGAAATCTTAGTAAAAGGCCCTACATATCAGAGATGGGACTTGTAACTTTGTGATTAGAGAGGAGGCCATCCAGCCCTGTATTTCATTTATCTCGGGTACATCATACATGCTTCTCTTCACCAAGCTACTTGTGGAAAGCTCATTTTCTACACTTGATTTTTCTTTGGCTCACATCATATGCTATCTGATCTCATTGCTGCATTTCTCTAGTCCTAGACGCATTCAATTGAGCTGTCTGGTACTACTCTAAGTTGGCGTTTTCTCCCTTTTTTCTTAGTTCTGATTTTTTCCCCGTCTTCCCCTTCTTTATGTTGTAAGAGGCTACTACAAAGCTAGCCTGCATTTAGTATGTGCAATCAAACAAAAACTGCAGGATTGTATGTAGGAAATAAAATCCTTCATTTATCAATATTGAATGATCAACTTGAGGTCTGCTATCAAGTATTCCTTAGTAACAGTAGATAAATTGTGCAATGCTGATAGAAACAATACCTGCACTGTTTCCTTGTACTAATCCTTTATTTATTTATTTGAACATACAGGTAGCAGAACGGATTTTGTGCCGTCACCCTTTCAATGAATCTAAGAGAGCATATGTTGTTCCCCAGCGTGTTGAGGAGCTTCTGAAGTGTTACTGGGCTGGAGGTTCAGGTGTTAATCTTCAGCTATATAGTTCATTATTTATTACTATGATGTAGACTTGTATCTTCCTAATATAACTTGGACGTGGGCACGTGTTTTGGTGTTGGACACAGATCTGGGTGTCGGAACAGCAGTTTTTAGAAGTCAGTTCTCCAACATGTCTGTTCTGATATTTAAATGATAAAATATTGTATTTTAATAGTAGAATGCATTTAGTTATAGAGAAAAGTTTGTGTCATCGAATCTTAATGCACATTACAAAATGAACTTTTGGAAATTCAAATTTGAAATGGTCATTAGATTCCCACCAACCATCTTTAAATGATGGGATGCGTGAACATGCCCTTATTTGTATGTAAAAATGATAAAAATAAAGGCCAATAATGGTTCACCTCATCATCATCATCATCAAAGCCTTATGCCAATTAACTAGGGTCAGTTACATGAATCATTTTCCGCCATTCCGCTCTATCAAGGGCCTCCACCCACATTCATTTGGGCCTTCTTATGAACATGTTGTTCTTTAATAGCCCAACATTATGTCCCATAAAGTGTGGCTAGTCTTATAGCCATCGTATAAAATCTCCATTTCAGTTTGAGTGGTATATGATGATCACATAAAATTCCAGAAGCACTTCTCCATTTCTTTCACCCTGCTTGAACTCTATGGGCAACATCATTCTCAATCTCTCCACTCTCATGAATTATCAACCCAAGTTATTGTACGTGGTCATTTTGGGACCAATAATTATAAACCTAAATGTGTAGGTGGTTTGGTCCAACCTCTACCAAATTGGTCCGACCCCCTTGGCCTGTTTTAGCCCGGGAAACCACTTCATTCATTCATTCATTCAAGAGGTCGAGGGTCACCTTCATCCAAGGTTTAAGGAACACAGGATGGGAAAAAACCATTAGAACTAGGTTTAAGGAACACAGGTTGAGGGTCACCTTCATCCAAGGTTTTCAGATTTGGTGACTCAGATCGACTTACTTGGCTTTGAGATAAGTCATACACAGCGACCTGGACAAGTCGGCCCCCCTCCCGAAATTTCTAGATAAATCATTCACTGGGGTCTCTGTTGTAAAAAATTCCTGACATTACTTTCCAGACGAATCCCCACAAAATCTGAAAGAAAGAAGTAACCAAATAATTTTTACAACCTTCAAACATTCATAGAACAAATCACCTCACCAATGGAGCCATTAAACACCCCATTCATCCCAAATCTTTCTAAGAAATGAGTTAACACTTCTTTGGCCACACCACAATGAATTAATAGGTGGTTCACTGATTC
This sequence comes from Magnolia changhungtana, assembly GCA_030180095.1. Lineage (NCBI taxonomy): Eukaryota > Viridiplantae > Streptophyta > Magnoliopsida > Magnoliales > Magnoliaceae > Magnolia > Magnolia changhungtana. Next base: position 50,565 of record JASAUF010000063.1, on the reverse strand, counting down.
TACAGTGAAGTGCACAATTTCAGGGTGGGGGTGAGGGCAATTGGACATCCTTTGTTGTACTTAATGTAGAAAATATTTAAAACAGTGGGTTCTTGAAGATTCCCATTTTAGTTCCAGCATTTCTTTATTTGAAGCAGTCTGATAATGCAGATTCAGAATGTCTAAGCTGTTGTTCAATACTCCATAAATCATCCTGAAGATATAAGCTTCTGATCTCTGCTAGGGATTGCTGTGGTGACAACTGATTTTAAATTGAAGTGTGTTAGCAACATTGACGTCCAGAATTTTAACTTATTCTCTTTGCTGCTTGAAGATAAAGTAAGAGAAGTGCTACCGCTGCTGAAGGAGATCAGAGATCGCTGCATGCAACAGTTGGATCAAATGCGGCCAGATCACATGAGACGGTTGAATCCAACACCTTACAAGGTGGTGTGATTTTACTTCACTGGATTTATATATTTCTGGTTCCTGCCAACTTGCGAAGGCTACTCTTGATTGTAGTACCTAAACTCCTATGCAAACTGACACGCTTGCAAGATCCGGGTGATCATAAGGTGGGCCTCATCCTGTATGTGCCGTGGCCCAAAAATAGTATCATCTAGCCATCAAGTGGGCCACCTGTTTTCAAAACAAAGAATTATAGAAAAATAATCGACTAATGGTCCACATTGAATGCACAAGTGACCCACCTGATGAGCCAGCCTACCTCCTTTTTGGGTAATTGCACATAGACAAATGCTTCCACCTGATTAATGGGCTGGATCTCATGCAACTAAGCAACGATGGATGGTAGGATCCACGAGTAGCCATTCGCTTCGATCTATTTATATTTTGCTTAAATTATTATGGTTCATCTTTGTAGATTAATGATTTTTCCCCCCTTGGAGGCAGGTTAGTGTCAGCGCAAAGTTGTACGACTTCATTCATTTCTTATGGTTGAATGAGGCGCCTGTTGGAGAGTTGCAGTGAGAGTATCCACATTAGCAAACACGGCAAACATGGCAGGAGCAGGAAAGAGCAAGAAATAAGAAGAGCAATGATCTCAGTGAAAATGGGTGAGCATCTTTGAAGCTGTTGTGAATCTGAAACATGTGTACTTGTATGTGTGGATGTACTAGGGATTCGATTCAGCAATTGTTTATTAAACTTAATGCTTTCCTTTCTGGGTACCCTCTTGATTGAGTTTACATGGAAGAGGTATGGTATGTACAGCTGCCCATTTGCACTTGTGAAACATGTGTGAGATCTGCGTTTTTCATCAGAAAAGACCTGTGGGGCATGATCCTTAGCATTTGTGTATGAGAAATTGGACATTCAGGAGAAGGATGGCCCATGGTAACCAAGCAACCACAAGCTGCGGATGACAATGAAGACCCATCCAAAACACTTCTCTTGGCAAGCTCTTTCAAACAAGAGCCATATTGCCATGTGATGTCTCAATGTTGTCCAATATGAGATCTTCAATGGCTCGAAACACCCCTTGTTGGATCTCCAATTTGTACCATGGTTCCAGCTAATCCGAGCCATCCAAAACAATTAACAAATTGAATGTTACAACAATACATAAACCAAAACATACAACTAGAGAATGACCCATACCCCACCTCCATAATAACCACGTAAAATTAAACTCTTAATTAAAGACATTAATCAAACCATCATCATCATCCATCTAAACCAATCATTAATGAATCAAATATAAACAATCTAAACAGAATAGAAGTGTTTAAATCAGCCCTTTGTGTCTATTAATTAATCACATCTCAATTTTAACAGTTGTCCATACGGGAACTTGGAAACATCCCATCTCCCAGACCGCAAATATATTTGGGCCAAGATTTCAGGTCATGAACCCTTTCAAAATGAATATTAAACTAGCCACTTGGAGCAAATAGATGAATGACAGAAACAGGAATCTGGGAAGAAACAAACATTGGTCATAAAATGGGTGGATCTGATACAACATGTTGGAAATATATGGTTGACAAGCGCAGCGGAAAATAAAGTTTGAAACATTTTCTTAGATTATTATCATGCCTTCTCTCAAAACAGAAAAGGAACCATCACAAACCTATACTTGTGCATAGGATGGCCTACTAATTTTTATTGTAGACGTCTTAACTTAGAAGTCTCTCTCTCTCTGATCTATCACAAGTTTAGTAACATACTGCATCAGATCCTTTGGTGGGGGCTAAGGTTTGACCTAGAAACATCAGATAAGTGAGCTCTTGAATGTCCTTTAAATTTGATATAAAACTATGGTTAAAACTCAATTTTAATAGTTGGAATTCATCAATTAATTAATCGAAAAGGTTGTTGGCTAGCCTTTAAAAATTTGATTGATCATTCAAACTTCAAGATCAACCCACATTAATGTGTCCTGGGTGAAGCATGTAGTTCTTATGTTGGATCATGTGATCCAGATACTTGATATCACCTACTTTTAGTGGCCATGCAGTGATCTCATAAAGTGAACTAAAGTGGCTGCTCCAAATCATCTCGTCCTACACACCCACAAGTCTTAAGGATACGGACGGAGATAGTGCAAATATGCAATTGCAATTCTAGTTTGAAAAAGGAGCGGATTAGGCGACCTTGAATCCTCCGAGGTGGGCGGGACCCCTAACTGTGGGGCTTACAGTGATGTAGTTGCCTTAAATCCACACCGTCCAACTATTTTGAAAGCTCATTTTAGGACTTCCTCCCAAAAATGAAGGTGACTCAAATCTTAGGTGGACCGCACCATGGGAAACAGTTGTGATTGAATCCCCACCATTAAAAGCTTAATGGATTCCACTGGAATGTTTATTTGCCATCCAACCTGTTGATAAGGTCACAAACTCCTAAATGAAGAGACCACACAGATATCATTTTGATCCAAAGCTTTTGTGGCCCACAAGAAATTTTTAATGGTCAATTACAACTGTTTCCTGTGTTGTGATCCATCTGTGATTTGGAACTAATTCATTTTTTTGGATCGGGCCCTGAAATGAGCTTTTCAATATGGATGGGCAGCGTGGATGTAGTCGCATATATAACAGTGGGCCCCACAGTCAAGGGTCCCACCCACCTCGGTAGATCCGGGTCTCAGCTAATCCACTCCTGTGAACATGATAGGTCTTTTAGTCTAGAATCTTCTAATCGATTATACCAATGTGAGTGACCAATGGTTCATTGCACATTGGGGGTCCTACAACGATGAATCGCCAACCACCCAGCAGATAACTTCCAACTTGTGATGCATGTGTGACATCCAATCCATCCAAATAGGTTAACCCCCCACGATGGGATCACCTTACATAAAAATCAGTCCAGTCTACTCACCTGGTGGTCTACACCAAAACAATGTATAGCCAACAACAAAGAACCAAATACGAGGGATCCACCTAACGAGTTGATGGGGTTGATTTCTCCTCATGGTAGAGCCAACTCATATACACACACAACATGGTGGAAGTTTCCACAGGATGGACGGTAACTTATCATCCAAAATGGTTGTTGGACTTGAGACCTTTCTAGAAATAGAATGCAGATCAAAGGTAAATCCATCATGTATGTTCCATCAATAGCAAGGACTACCAGATATCAGCTGGTCACTGAATGATGGGATACACACCTATATTACGATATGACCATTCCAAAGACTTTGAAAGACTTCCCAGTAACTGCTCATGTGTTTGTGCAACCAAAACACCTCCAGTATATGTGCTTCCCAAAAGATAAGCAGGTCAGCAGGAAATTTTATTACCAAGCAAAGTGGGTCAAAACCAGGCCAGAGTTACCCCTATTTATATTTTATTACTCTCTCTTTAGTTTTCCAAAGCTTGTAGGCTATCCCTTGTTTGACAGGAAATGAAAATTCGTCCTTATGCAACCAAGACCACATCTGTGCTAGTTTTTCAAGCGGCAGGCTGAATCTCTTTTTTAGATAAATAGAAAAAGCGGACGAGGTACAACACACTGATCAAAAAGAAAAATCAGTATTGAACAAAAGAAATTCCTCCACAAGGTTTACCTCTTAGAAAACTCAGATGGAATTATCACCGAAAGTTAATGCTTCAATGGGTGGACCTCAGCGTTCGGATCCGGATGGAGGAATTCTTGATGAACTCCACGTGGATGACGTAGATCTAGGACCGCTGCCGCTAGAAAACGCCGACTTGCGGTCGTCACTACGCCACCTGTCACCAGAATGGGGCAGGCGGTTGTCATGCTTGCTCCAACGGTCCTGTTCTGGAGGTGCGGCTGCACCCGAGCTTTCAGTCTTTTCACGGCGGAACCTTGGCACGTATTTTCCAGGTGCAGGTGCTGCTGCTGATGCTGCGGCAGCCACAGGCTCCGCCGGGCGGGCTCCATTGGCCTGCTCAGCTGGCCGTGTGAGCGGCTCTGATGTCCTTCCTAAGAGAGCCTCTCTCCTCAACCTCTCCTTCTCTTCCAATTCCTTCTCCCTCTGCCTTTGCCTCTCGGCGATTTCATCCAACTTTGCCTTCTGCTCCGCCTCTTCCTTCTTGCGCTTTTCGGCCTCTGCAATACAAATCAAAATGACCACCAAAGATAAACAAAAACATAAGATGATACATATGATAAAAATGTGCAAGCATGCTTTCAACAACCGCTGCCTATTTATACAACTCAATCGTAATCATGTCATTTTCATGACAAGGCATGTTTTGTCCCACAACACCATAATGCAGATGCATGTGAAATCTGGGTAATCCAGCAAGCATTACTACATATGCTCGGTGGCTAAAAGATAGAGGCCTGTTTTAGTTGGACAGTTGACCACCAATCACATTTTTAGACCCACTACCACTAGTGGTCTGAATCATCCCATGGCCATTGCACACATATCATGTGACCTGAACTTCCAGATCTTACTTGACGTGTGCCAGGAGTTCGCTTGTGCCCCCAAGGGAACTCAAGTGTACAATTAGCATTCGAAAGCTGGCTGATTGACTAATAACACCCAAGCTGTTTGACTAATAATACCCAAGCTAGCTGATTTCCCACTTGATGTGGACAACTTGCCAACTCCAGACTCCATCCTTCATAAATTAGGTATGTTTTCATTTACTAGGACACCAAGTAAGTGTACTTAAACATTGGTAAACTTGGAGATAAGAAACTGAGGTGCCACGATCTGCCATGAATAAAGAAAAAGGAAACATGAATCGGTTTTAAAATTAAAGAATTAGAGAACATACCTTCGTGCTTTCGAGCTTCTTCCTCTTCACGCAGCTTGGTCAGCCGCTCCTCCTCTGATTTTATAAAGAAAAGCAGTTTCCTTTTCTTCACCCTTTCCTGCCTCCGCATAACTATAAGCTGCCTGATGCTGTCCTCTCTCTCTTTCTTCAGTCTGTTGTATTCTGCTTCTCGTCTGCTGGTGATTCTATTATGTAATAGATTCTGAAAAAAATAATAATAATAATAACCAGGCCATCATGAATGCCCCAGAAAGAAAATTTGCAAGTAAATGAATTTTACGTGAAAAAACCCACAGAGAACATCTATAAAAAGATTGTTTATCTGTCACACCAATATCTTGCAAAAGAAAAGAAATCAATTTCGCATGAAGGTTCTCACTAGCAGAACGAACAGACCTTGTTGTCCAACATCCTGGCCAGCCGATTTTTCTCTTGAAGGTCACCTGCATGATGCTGCCTGCTGAGCTCAATCTCTTGCTGCAAAAAGTATCAAAGAAAACCTGGATTACATTTGATATAGCCTGAGAAATGATTAAGAATGAAGTGCCATTTGTGAGCACTGACAGGTCAAAATTGATTCAACAACTTGCGCAGAACCCATCTGCCATGTGTTTGGGCCATCGAGCACTATGGGAGTCAGAAACCATGTTAAGAATCTTAAGATGAATCCATTTCCCACCATTTTTCTACCCCAAAATCGCAAGTGGGTTCCTATTTTGCTATTTGAGCAAAAGCTTCAAAAGGCACCCTAAAGCACTGAATTCAACCAGGAAAGATTTGAAACAAACCAGCTGTTCACGTTCATGGAGTATCTTTTCTTCCACCAGACGTTGTTGAAATGCTTCCGCAATCAAAGGTGCCTCCTCTTCTCTTTTGGCTCTTTCCATATAATCCATTGTTTTGGCTAGTTTTTGCAATTTCTTCTCCATCTCCTGGCGCTCTCTGAGTTGTTCACTCAATGCCAACTCAATCAAGGTCTGCTTTGTCACCTTTTCCTGGGGGAAAAAAAAGAACCAAAAAATTGTAGAAACTGCCAATTGCAAACATAGTTGCAACGAAATGCATGGCTATAAACACATACATTGATCGCATCTCCAACATAGCAAAGTGGCATACAAAAAAAAAAAAAAAGGTAGCTTAATTCATTCTTGATTGTTGAAATACAGTAAAACTTTGGTCAAAAAAACAAAATGCCAAAAATTCAGAGAATATGAATTCTGAAGTTCAGGTTTAATATGGGTTAGACTCAGAAAAAAAAAAAAAAAAAAAGAGTGAAAAAGTTTGGTAATATATGTGCATATATATACATCGCTACATTATATATAAATAAGGTTGACATAGCAAACTTTAATTAAAATAATTATAAATTTTTTGAAAGAGAATAATTATAATTTATTGTTCACAAATAATTATAATTTCTACATGTATGAACATTAATATACATAGATAGTTGAATGGTGTTCTTTGCCTCTCTCAATTGCTTCCTTTTCAAGTAATCAGCATCCAGATCAGTCCATCTCTACTAAAAAATTTCACCTTATACTCGATTTTACCAATGATGGCAACTACTGATCTCCATCTTTTAAGTTGCCTCCGATTTTTATTTTTTTAATTAAATAAAATGTGTTTTATTCTAAAAAACATGTTTAATTCCATTAGGAAAAAATGTTTATTAAATAAAATGTGCTTTCTACCTATCTTCTGAAATATATGGAGTTTTAAACATTGAATCAATACTTCGAGTTTTTTTTAGCACAGAGTTTAAAATGGAGTTATGCTAACTATGATCTCCACAAACAGAAGCAAAGATTTAACGCACTCAATAAAATACCAAATTACGCTTTACAACCAACACCAATTGGCAACTAGTAATGTACTTAAATGGAAATTTTTCTTTCTTTTTTTCTTTTTCTTTAAGAAAGAGAGTTAAAAATAACACAGACCCGTCCAAAATTGATCCAAAGAGCTCGTGGTTCATTCAGCCAGTTCGAGTTACACCGTTATAAAAAGTAAGATGGAAGATAAAGCACAATTTCGAAACTAACCCCTTCAATGACTGGCTTCTTTCCCTTCTTCTTACGACCCTTCTCGGCTTCCTGAAGTAGAGCTTGGGCCTCTTCAAGTTCTCTCTCCTCTATTTCTCTGCGTATCCTCTGTTCTTCCCTTCTAGTATACTCAGAAGCCAGTCTCTTTTGTTCTGCCTCCTCAGTAATTTTCTGTAGTTTCATCCTCTTTGATTCTTCTTCACGTTCCTACAAGTGAGAGAGAGAATTGGTGATTTGTATTATATAGGACAAAACTTGTTAGTCATGCGCAAGGTATTCAAAATCGGTTACATATGGGGCTGAAAGTCGGGCGGGTTCAACCCAACCGACCCGACATTGGGTTGGGCTCGGGCAGGATGTAACGGGTTCGGTCTCGGGCTTGGGCTATATAAAAACCAACCCAATAAAACTTGGGTCGGGCTCGGGTTGCCCGACCCAACCCAAACCGGATCGATATATAAGTTACTTATAAATTATAATCAAGTGCGGATTATCTGTGTTGAAGGCACAGGAAATTCTAGTGCCGTTAGGTTTCATTGGTCAACGTCATTTCTGATGACTCAAGCTAACAAGGTAGCCGGATTTCTCTCTCCCAAATAGATTGCGTGCTGCACAACATGACTTTTAAAGCAGTACCTGTCCTGTATTTTAGCTTGTTTGTTTAGAAAAAAATGAAGTTTTTTACTATAAATAATTACATATATAATTAATAAAATCATAAGTAGAAAAAATAAGACTTGTATTGAAAATATAATAGACTAATGTAATAACGAAAATATTAGCATGTCTCCACCCGACCGAGCCCGCTTGGGTTGGGCTTGGGTTGAGAATTCCCAACCCGAGGTTGGGTTGGGGTTGAGGTATAGGAACCTTGGGTTGGGCTAGGGTTGAGCACCAACCTGACCCAACCCACCTAACTTTCAGCCCTAGTTGTGTAATGGTAACGGTCATAACCGTTATGCATTATGGGGTCAACATAGCTGTAATGGCCGTTATAGAAAAAACAGGCCGTAAAGGCCCAGTAATGGACCCATAATGGTCCTATAACAGTTTTTTCAAAAAATAAAAAAGTGATGTAACGGCTCGTATCACAACAGTAATGATGGTGGCCAGCCGGCTACCGTTACCGTTTTGGAACACCTTGGACTCATGCAAGCATTATTTAAAAGACCATTGATGCCATCAACTGTTTTCTATTGGCCCCCAAGCTGGCTCAAAGAAGAGGGACTCGGCCAGATTTGGACATGTCCCATGGTGTTCATTCCAAATGGGCATAGTCACAGTGTGGGCCATGTCCATATTGGCAATGCATGCAGTATGGCTCATCCATATCAACCATTAACCATCCACAATTAAGTTTATGACCAACTTGGCTTTTTTCTTTTCTTTTGCAAGGAATAGTGGAAATTATATATTAATTAAAAGAGAGACAATTTGGGGGGGGGGCTCTGCTATCCTGAAAAACATCAGAGAGAACCTCGGCGCTTCAGCGCACACACCCCTCTGTCCCAAGAAACAATAGCCAGGATTGAACCCTCTACACGATGATTTCAAAACCAGAGAAATAGTTGTGAATCAACTTCATGGCTTCTGCAGTGCAACTTAGTCACCATGTCGGTCACTGCAGTGTAATTTTGGTGCCGACCAAATCAGTCACCAAAATTAACTGATGCATGAAAACCAGTCCATTCAGAGTAGCAACCGCCAAATGATTACCATTTCTAGCATATGTCGTTCCTGTTCTTCCTTGCGTCTCTCAATGATCGATTTTCGGGCAAGAAGTCTCTTGTGCTCTCTATCCACAGTGTCTGCTAACACAGCCAAAGTATCACTTCCAAGCTGAGCTTGGACTGGAGGATAAATCATGCACCTGGCTTTGTTCAAAGATTTCGCAAAAGTAGTCAGATGATCCCGGAGCCGGTCGGATTCAAGATCCTGACAAAAAAAAGAGACCATATCAGTTTGCTAGAAACAGCAAAATTTAAGGGAAGATAAGATAACAAATGCATCTTGGATGTTTTACACATGCATTGATGTATGTTTGTAGCCAGGTGAGCTTACCATACTACCAAAGAGAACAGCACCCTCCAAGTGGTCCACTTTCATGGCAATAAAATTATATTTGACAGCATCCACTGAAATTTTCTCCACAACTGAGAAATCGAAAAAGGGAATCATCCTTGATAGAACATCTATTTTCATGGTTTGATAAATTTGTGAAACCTGGAAAAATACAAGACAACTAATCAGCAAGCATGTAATAATAATAGAAAGACTTCAACGAAGACTTCAACGAAGACATGGTTCCACGAACCTGCTGTAGCAATCTCAAGGTAGCAAGCTTCTCTAGTGCAGGAACATACTGTGATAGTTGCACTTCAGGAACAGAAGAAATTGAAGAAAGCTTGCCACCAAGCTTAGAGATCTTGGCCAACAACGGCTGAGCTTTCAATGCAAGATCTAATGGGAGGAATTCATGTTCTAAAAGATGGAATAGATCTTTTACTTCTTGTGAGACACACGTCATTACACCTTTTGAGGCCTGAAAGAAATAGATAATGCTCAGCAGACAATGTTGACCATGAAAATATTTCTTATTCATGGTTAATACAATAACTGATAATTTATCACATGCTAAAGAACTCTAGGGGTATTGCAGAATCAACCACAAATAGCAAAACCTATACAAGGAGTTGCTTTTTCTAAAGAGTGAAATCTGCATAAAGTGTGAGGCCACCAAATAAAACATTGAGGAATTCCCTTACAGGTGTAAAAGATGAAAAGAGAAGATGCAGACTCAGACCTAGCCAATCCACCCCTAATTACAATTAACAGTAAAATTATACTTGCAAAAATCAGACCAGTCTCTTGGTCCTATGAGATTTCTTTGACAAGGGACAAATTGCATGGATAGAAGGATCACCAGCTACTACTTGATCTTGATTAGATCTTGGTCCTATGAGATTTCTTTCACAGGGGACAAATTGCATGGATAGAAGGATCACCAGCTACTATTTGATCTTGATTAAATCTATTGATGTAGGACATGAAAATTTAAATATGCTATGCAAGAGTTCAGGCTTTAGATCATACTAGTTCAGAAACAATCACACAAAATTCCACATCCCACAAAAAAAGTCAAGCATTGAACAAAAGGGGAATCTATGTGGGTCTAGGCCTACACATGCTGGGCTGGATCAATTAAAGTTATAAACCAAACAATGCTCAAAGGGGAGTAAATTCATCCACACATGCACAAAAATATTTTCTCAATCCAAGGGATTCACAGGTTTCAATTCGGGGAACCCTAGGATTGAAGAAAAGGGCATAAAATTGGGGATTTAGGACAATCCAGGGTTAGGGTTAGGGAAATCAGGTAAGATAGGGGTGAAAGAGAAGAGAGAGTGACCCTGAAGCCAACCCGCGCGTGTGGATAGCAGGCTAGGCCTGACGCACATGCGCTGATGGTTGGCCGCACATGCGTGGGGCCCACGAACTCAAAAAGTGATACCTTGGGTCTGGTCGGCCAAGGGTAGGCCACACTCCCACCAAATTTCAGCCCGATCCGACATCCGGTCCGTGCATGGTGCTCCGCCGAAGTTTCAGCCCTCCTACAGGGCCAGATTCTGAAAATCTGTTGTAGAGGATTGGCTGCAAAGTGGCGATGGATTTGAAGGTTGAATGGTTGTAGGGAAAGTCAAATATGGATGGTAGAAGGTGGGGGTGAATTGGGATGAGTGTAGCTTCGCACCACGGTAGTAGCCTTCGAAAAAGGGAGGGTTTTGCACCCAATTAGGTTTTCACAACTCAGAGATGAGCAAGAAAAATGCAGGAATTTTATTCAATCTTCAATGAGAAAAAAAAAACACTACAAGGGGTGTCTATTTATAATAAAATCTTATACCTCAAAACTCGAGCCATGTGCGCACCCTATTACTTGGAGACGAAGTAATGAAAAATAACAATTAATCAAAACAATCTAAACCGTTCATGATATTCCTAATAATAATAATAAGCAAAACCTAAAGTACTCAATTATTTAGAATAGTGGGCCACGATCATGAAAACCTATGGTGGGATTCACATGCCGATCGGGTCCACTCCGAGGAACCAAAACGCAGTTCTCTAACTAGGAGGCCCTCCCTGGACGTCATCATCGATCCAGATTGATGGTGGGGCCCTCCTCCTCCTTGCGTACGTGCGTAGGGGGGCGTGTGTGCGCGTAATGTCCCCATCATCTATGAAGCATAACAAATTTTAAACAAAAAATTGCATTGACAACATCTAAAGAATATTATATTTCAAACACTCACGCAAAGGCTATTATCAAATTACGAAATAAAGAAACTGAGAAGAAATCAACATGATATTAAAACTAGATTTCACATCTTACCAATTCCGAGAGGAGTGATGACCGTGAGAGCTGAAAAACAAGAACTCAATGTCAAATGGTGCAAACTGAATGGATAAGTAACAAGCCATCCGAAATATATATCCAAAGCAAATAAATCACCCTACCACTTCCCTGCTGTCTCGTTTGGGGTCAAGACTGAATCCTATAAGACTAGCCATCCTTAAATTTCGTTCTTTCTCATTTTCAAGCTCCAAATGGGATGCACCATACTTGTGATCATATGGTGTCACAGAAAGTGCAGCCAATAAAACAGATGATGCTATCAATTGCAAATCCTTTTGGGTTAAGTTCTTATTGTAGCTTTTCTGAAGGCTAAAAAGCTTGAACCAGGCATAGGCATGATATAAGTGACTATCAGAAACCCAGAATATCTCTGTTAACTTAGCATAATAAATAACCATCAAGGAGGGTTTGGGGGTTTTCTTAACCAGGCACATCAACCCATGAACATCTTCAACTGAACGAAAAGCTTCCTGTACACGACACCAAAAGGAACTGTAATAAGAAACAGGAGTAGCTTCTACACTAATAAGCATCTATATGTTACTGCTTAGCACTTAACAAACCTGCCAAAGTTGAAGCTCAGTTGCAATCTTAAGCTGCTCAAATCTAGTATCTAAGTACAGCTGCAAACTTTCTGGCAATGACAAATCAGGTCTATCCCTTTGGTCTCTGTATTTATTAAGATTAGCCAAATGGTTTCGGATAATTTCACAAAGTCTACGAAATTCCGTTGTCCGTTTGTATTGCTTGCAAAACTGGAAGGCTCGGTGCGCTGTCATCTAATACATGAAAGCACAATGGGAATGATTAGATTGCTATAATTTTTACATAGAATACAAGTAACTTCTAATATTATGGCATGGGAAGATACATATGCTGCCGGAGGAGCAACCCAACAAACCTTATTTTTTTTAGAATTAAAAATTTTCAAAATTCAGAGGCCATAATGGAATATATAACTTAATAAACAAGAAATTCAATTTAATGCGAGTTCAAAGCCTCCTAGGAGTGACTCAAAAGCTTCATGCTATCAATAAATATGTCTATCATCAATGCTAAATTTTCAAGACAAGGTGTGCCAAATCTGTTATGTAAAGGCCGTATCGCCCGTTGCGAAACGATATCGTTTCAGGTTTATAACAGTCCCTAAAAAAGATCTATAATGGTAAAAAGGGGCTGCTGTTTCTACTTTTCTTCCTTTCTTTCCCATTTCTCCTCACTTCAATTTCGACCCACCTTGTGCACAAAAACAAGATTAAAAACTCCTTATTAAGATTTTTGAATTTTCCTAAAGGGGGAAAATTCAATGGAATTGATAATAAGGTTGGCATAAGAATGTTAAAAAATTAACAAAATCTTTTCTTGATCAAATTAAAGTGTGATTGAATAACAGGAGTGAAGTAGAAGTTTCAGATGTGAGATTCAATTTAAACCTTAAAGGAAATGAGGCTTTTTTATTGGGTTTTGGCTAGGACATTTGCCAAACCTGTTTTAGTTAAGCTGCCTGAAAAAATTTCAATGCAATACCTGCAATGAGTCAATAACATACTGCTACAGTAATATAGACATGTCTTGATGAACTCTGCTAAGCTCATTAGCAAACTGGAATTTAAATGTGGCTCATGTATCCAACAAGAAATCAAGGTTTGATAAAGAAAGAAGGTTATTTATGAGGAAATAAAAATCTAAAGAGTTGTAAGAGCCGTGCAAAATTGCAAACACAAGTAAAATGTTTATCAGCATAGGTTGCTAAACTCCAACACTAAGTACATACAGTTTAAGGAAGTTGATGCAAAATTCAAAGATAGAGCAACACAATCTAGCTATTCAATTGTAAAATGTTGCACTAAGTACATAAACCTATTCGAGATAGGCAAAGACAAATGGCTTACCGCGTATAAAGCTTCTAATTTTGAGTTGTTACGTAATATTTCAAGAACAGTTCGATACGTCTCCCATAAAAATTTGAACCATGGAGTTACAAGTTCTCGGTCAGATCTATCTCGGCCTTTCTCACCACTCACATAACTTAGTATTAGGTCTTCCGGTCTTTTGTCAGCTTCTAAATCATCGACATCTAAAGCATCTTCCAAGGCTTGTGCCTGGCTTCGTGCTTGCTCCGCCCTTTCAGTGGAGAGTTGCATAAAATGTTTTATGACTTCCTCTAAAGAGTTTACATTTACTTGTTGACATACAATGCGATACTGAATTAAGCCATCCTTGGCAAACCTGCCCCTTCGCATGTCCACACACAATTCTACATATTTAAACATGATCCTTTCCAAGGTCTTCTGCCACGCCCTGTACCTCTTTGAAGTGATCAAATCATGAAGCGCTTGTAACGCTGCTTGCTTCTGACCAACATTAATTAACTCTGCAATTGTGAGGAAAGTATAATTAGCAAAATAGCAGCATAACAGGCTAGCGCATTCCACATGAATGCAACCATGTACATATTGGTAAGTAGAAACCCATTGGACAAAGTAAAAGTGATTAAGATGTCAACGAAAACTCACTGATTCATTTTCAATTGGATCACAGAGCAGGATTCGTGCATATGCACCCAATTAATTGGGATAAGGCTTAGATGATGATGATGATGATGATGACCCATTACAAAGAAATACAACAAGATCTACATGCTATGAAATTGAGATTTTCCCTTTTTAACATTTGAAATTGGAGATAAATGACATATAGAAAGTAAAAACAGAAAAGACAAAATACATTCTTTCCTTCATATGTGCACAACAGATAGATTTTTCTATATGAATATGCACCAAGTTGCAAAGCATCTAGGCAGAGCTGGGGCAAGAACTTTATATGCTAAGACCTAGAAACTCCAGTCCCCAGCTTGAGGACCATATAATAGGTAAAAACTGCACTAATAATGGAAATAAAATATTAGTAGCATGATAAAATGCTTTGAAGCCAACCAGGCATTGGGCACAGGCATGCGAGATCCAAATCCAGCCCAATTAACTATCTGCTCAGAACTCCAGGCCCAAACATCTGGCCCTAAGAAGGCTCAACTCAGCCCACTTGCCACACATATCTGCCAAAATGCCAAAGCAAGTGAAACAAAAATGAGATGACTTACCTGTTTGGATTGGTGGAAAACCGAATTACACTGGGAAAAAGAAATCAATTTCGTCAGATATGATGTTTTCCCCTGTTTGCGCAAACACAACCAGCTGCAGAAATCAACTTCCATTTCCACGGTTTTCCTCAAAAAATGGTGATTTCCATCTCCTCAAGAACAGAACTTTTAAATCATGGTTTCCATGGATACAAGAGACAGCTCTCACTTTTTTAATGTTGACCTTTTAACGTTTCCATAGAAATCACATATGCCAAAACAAAATTGCTAATGTGGATCGTTTTCACACATTTCTTTTCCTCTACTGTGAGGTTTGGTTTTCCATATCTATGTTTTGTTTTCCACCCAATCCAAACAGGCTGTGGTTTCAGAAAGCGACAGTGATACAGTCACCAAAAACACTGAAATGGAATTATAACCATAGATAACTGCCACTTCAACAAAACACCCGAAGCCTGTAAGGGGTAGGGAATAAATGTCCAACCCACAAGAATAATCAGAAATTATGAAAACAAACATGCCAAGAAAGCATGGAGAAACCAACTGGGTCAAAGTTTTCCACTAAACCAAAAGAAATAAACAACAAGCAAGTCAAAGCAACACCACAAGAAACTAAAAGAAACAAAATTATAAGTGCAGTCTAAAAAACGGTCAATGTAGCTAAACCATCGTGCACAAAGTTGACATTTGGGAAGCTATCAGTTAACCAAGAATTTATACTTTTGCATAGAAGTAAGAAATTCATTAACCTTCAGCACGCTTCAGAGCATTCTCCGGCTTCGCAAAAGTTGCCATGATTGATTGCAAATCAGCTTCTCGCCTGCTCGAAAGTAAGCATGTGTGATAATAAGCGCCTTAAGTCTGCAAAATGAACTTTAATTATTGCAAGTTTTTCATTTATTTTCTCCTTAATGACATGATTACTACAAGTCAACTAGGATCGAGTGGTAAACAAACTCTGTTTCAACACTGAAACTAGGGATCAAGTGCCCATGTGGTGTGGGTGGGTGTGTGAGCATGTGGGGTGTGTGGATGTATAAAAATAAATTTTTTTTTTTAAAAAAAAAAAAAGAGGAAAAACATCAATTACAAAAGAACCCAGTTATACTTTCTAAATGGGATATAGAACTGTGTAAATTTTGCTGACTCGGACTCCTTACACTCTGGAAAATCTCATTGTAGACTGGCCATTTCAAAACTAAACACCATTGTTCGTTCAAAATAAAATTATTTTTTCTAAAAGATGTTTTTCTAAATAATTACCAATTTCAAATAGATTGCATTTGGGGCCCACTGTGATGGGTGGAAGACATCCAATCCATTTAGTGTGTGCATGCTTTAATGCCCTCTTAGGGCCCTAAAAATTTTTAAAAAAATAAAAGTCTTTCTTATGTGATTTTTGCAGATTTTGGAAGGTTCACCGCCCAAGCTCTCTGGTATGAATACCTACTTTATTCATTGTAAACACTTTCCAGCTAGCCAAATACACAATCTGTTTACCTGTAAACAGATTAACACTTAAAAGACAAACAGAATAGCATGTAAACCGATTGCACCTAAAACTCTTTTCAGGTGTAATAGGTTTACAACTAAAAAAAATTACAGGCATCCGAACGATCCCCCTGTTTGGATGCCTGTAACTTTTTTAAGTTGTAAGTAAGTTACATGTAACTTACTTACAGGTGTAAGTAAGTTACAGGTAATCCTGTTTGGATGTAAGTTGTAACTTAGTTACAAGTAACTTTGTTTTGTGTTTGGATAACTGTAACTTTGTTATAAGTAATAAGTTGGATATTCACGCTAGATAGAGTTTGAAATAAAGAATCGTTGAAAAATCGATTGACACATAAAAAAAGACTGGATAAAATTATTCCATTTTATTAAGCCCATATAAATGAATAGTTTGGCCGATTCTTAGGCTAAACTAATCAACAGTGTGACCATAAAAGTGGGCCCATATTTTCAAAATGCTAGTAATGTGAACAAAAAACTTTAATTGTACGCAGTGGATGTATAACACATCATCAAGGTGGGCCCCATGGTATACTTTTATTGTCTTGAGTAAACTCAAGAAACTCATTTAGGCCCACTATAAATGTGTGCGGCTTATCCAATCCATCCATGTGATGTAAAACCCCATGAAACAACCAGGGCCCAACTTTTAATTTGATCCAAAACTTCGGTGGGCCATGAAAAAACTTATAGTTTCCTCCCTTGATTTGCATATCTCTTTTCTATGGCCCACCGAGTTTTAGGTTAGGTTGAAAATCGGTCCCACGGGTTTCATGTATGCTGCATCACATGGACCGTTCGGATTAGAGTCCCATTACATGACATGTGTATAAAGTTACACACATGCGCAGGTGCGCAGAGAGCATGCCTACACATTAGCAACACCTAAACCACTCCCGTTTTTTTAAGCACAAAAAAAAGAAAAAAAAGAAGAAGAAGAAGAAGAGGGGTTGCGATGAAAACCCTACCGTTTTGGGGAGGAGAGAGGGAGAGCGGTAGTTGCAGAGAGAGATCGCAGATAGGGGGAGAGAGAGAGATTGCAGAGAGGGAAGAAAGAGAGACAGATTGCAGAGCTTAAAAAATCCGACCGTGGGTGCGTTTCTCCCTCTTCCCCTCGTTTTAAAAATCCGACCCTCTGAAGGTAGGTATGCTTCTTCAATGCGGTGCGATTCTTCCCCAACGTTTTGCATTTCAAAATTTTCAACAGATTACACAGTAACTTAGTTACAGTAACTTGAAAAACGACTCTTTCTCCAAGATTTTCGGCCCTTTCTCCTGTAACTTAGTTACAGGTTGAGAGAAAGTCACCTGTGACTTTCCTCCCCCAAACACCAACTGTAACTAAGTCACCTGTAACTTACTTACATTTTAGAGAAGTTACAGGCATCCGAACGATCCCCCTGTTTGGATGCCTGTAACTTTTTTAAGTTGTAAGTAAGTTACATGTAACTTACTTACAGGTGTAAGTAAGTTACAGGTAATCCTGTTTGGATGTAAGTTGTAACTTAGTTACAAGTAACTTTGTTTTTGTGTTTGGATAACTGAATAAGTAATAAGTTAGATATTCACGCTAGATAGAGTTTGAAATAAAGAATCGTTGAAAAATCAGTTGACACATAAAAAAGACTGGGATAAAATTATTCCATTTTATTAAGCCCATATAAATGAATAATTTGGCCGATTCTTAGGCTAAACTAATCAACAGGTGGACCATAAAAGTGGGCCCATATTTTCAAAATGCTAGTAATGTGAACAAAAAACTTTAATTGTATAGAGTGGATGTATAACACATCATCAAGGTGGGCCCCATGGTATACTTTTATTGTACTGAGTAAACTCAGTAAACTCATTTAGGCCCACTATAAATGTGTGCGGCTTATCCAATCCATCCATGTGATGTAAAACCCCATGAAACAACCAGGGCCCAACTTTTAATTTGATCCAAAACTTCGGTGGGCCATGAAAAAACTTATAGTTTCCTCCCTTGATTTGCATATCTCTTTTCTATGGCCCACCGAGTTTTAGGTTAGGTTGAAAATCGGTCCCACGGGTTTCATGTATCTTTGCATCACATGGACCGTCGGATTAGAGTCCCATGACATGACATGTGTATAAAGTTACACACATGCGCGAGAGAGAGCATGCCTACACATTAGCAACACCTAAACCACTCCCGTTTTTTTAAGCACAAAAAAAGAAAAAAAAAAAAAGAAGAAGAAGAAGAGGGGTTGCGATGAAAACCCTACCGTTTTGGGGAGGAGAGAGGGAGAGCGGTAGTTGCGAGAGAGATCGCAGATAGGGGGAGAGAGAGAGATTGCAGAGAGGGAAGAAAGAGAGACAGATTGCAGAGCTTAAAAATCCGACCGTGGGTGCGTTTCTCCCTCTTCCCCTCGTTTTAAAAATCCGACCCTCTGAAGGTAGGTATGCTTCTTCAATGCAGGTGCGATTCTTCCCCAACGTTTTGCATTTCAAAATTTTCAACCGTTACCTGTAACTTAGTTACAGGTAACTTGAAAAACGACTCTTTCTCCTGTAAGATTTTCGGCCCTTTCTCCTGTAACTTAGTTACAGGTTGAGAGAAAGTCACCTGTGACTTTCCTCCCCCAAACACCAACTGTAACTAAGTCACCTGTAACTTACTTACATTTTAGAGAAGTTACAGGCATCCAAACGACCCTGTAGGAGAAATTTCACACCGAAACACCAAGTGCAAGTAAATTCCCAAAATAGAACTTGCATCAAAACGAACCCTGAATGTATCGAGTCCCTAAATCTGGTGCATTGCCAGATCTTCACACTTTCCATTTAGAAGGTGATGAAGGCAATTTCAGGCGATGCACAATCCAATGAGAGGCCAACCTGAAACTTCATCTTTACATATATGAATGTTCAAACGAAATTTAAATAATAATTCCACCCCCAAAGGTGTGTAAGGACCCAAACATCAATGGTCTGATACTCTGGAAAGTCTAGAAATCAACATACAAGGAGGGTCGACTGTTAACAGATCCAAATGGAGCGCTTCTCAAATCAGAAAAAATCAAAATCAAAATCAAAAACCCTTACCGATTCTTCTTCTTCTTCTCCCTCTCCGAGGAAGCAACAGCTGTTTCGATCGAGAGAGACTTTAAGTAACCGACAGCTGCTTCGGGTAATAGATAGTTTGAGAGTGAGATATGTGTGTGTGAGAGAGAGTGAGATGTGTGTGTGTGTGTGTGTGTGTGTGTGTGTGTGAGAGAGAGAGAGAGAGAGAGAGAGAGAGAGAGAGAGAGAGAAGAGAAACGAGAGATTAGGGCTCGTTGGTGCGGACTAAAACTGGGAGAGGGAGAGGGAGAGGGAGAGGGAGAGGGAGATAGTCTTAAATCAGAAAACGCCCTAGCGTCGCTATACGTCGTATGGGGTGTGCGTTAGAACGGAACGCGGATTGCGTCCTAACCCCGACCGCTCTCAAGCTGGGAACGGCCAGAAGGAGCTTTGAGTGGTCACCGTGATGTATAAGTTTTATCCACACCGTCCATCGATTTTTCAGTATCATTTTATGGGATAGTACCAAAGTCTAAAGTGAACCACACTATAGGAAGCAGCAGTGATACGAAAAAATAGATGAACGGTATGAAGTGAAAACACCGGTAGTATTTTATTTTATTTTTATACGCGCACACACACCTCCACACAATCACGCTGAAGGGGGATTTCATCACCTATGGATACTCTACGTGTTGTGCTGGATACTTAGGTGGGGCCCACCGTCATGTTTTTGAGAACTCCACACCGTACATTCATTTTTTAAGCTTATTTTAAGACTTGAGAGAAAAATCAAGAAGGATCCAAGGCTAAAGTGGACTGCACTAAAGGAAAAGATGGGTATGAAAATTTGTACCATTGAAACCTCCTTAGGATCAACAGTAATGTTTACATGCCATCCAAATTGTTCATAACGCCATTCGTATGGGGATGAATTGAGAACACGAATGTTAGACTGATTCAAAACTTCTGTGGCCCATGAATATTTTAACGGTGGACGTTTGATCCTTAAGTTTTCCACCCACTTGAGTATTGGATTCTCTTCAATGATGTTTCCAGTTAAGTTCTGAGGCCCACCAGGCTAACATGGAGCATATCCAAAGCTTAAGTGGACCAGGCAATAGAAAACAGTGGGGATGGTAATGTCCACCATTAAAACCTTCCCAAAGCCTGCAATGATGTTTATTTGTCATCCAACCTCATCATAAGGCCATGCAGACATAGATCCAGGGAAATCACAAATATCATCATTGTCCAAAGCTTTTTTGCACTCAACAAGTTTTCAATAATAGGTGTTTATTTACATATTTTCTATGGTGTGGTCCACTTGAGCTTGGAATATATTTAACAATAGGCAATTCACTTCATGATTGCTCTATGATTGGGAGAGCGATTAGCTGTCACTTAGGTAATAGCTTATATCATGACCCATATTTCGGGTACTTTTGTAACATCCCGGAAAAATCCGTACAATGACCCGAGTACCACCTTAAACAGAAAATCACTAAGAACCAAATCGTTTAGAAGTTAGACGAAGATTAATTGAGTGTTTAATTAAATTACTTGTCGAATTAGCTTGGACAACTTTTAATACGAACTGCAAGACCCAAAATCAATAGGATCGCTGACGTTACGTTACCCTAAAACTTAGGATCAATCTCTAAACCCAGTTGCTCTCGGGAGCGCATTGAAACTCCGTATCGGACCTAGACCGCACGTCGAAAGTCCGATCACTGTGAAACTATACGGTTATGACCGCCTTACTGGACTTGATAACTATTTCGGAAATCAAATTCAGATAATATCCCGAAACGCACAACTTGAGCCCGAAGCGAAGTATGTGAGAAACGCGAATATCTCTAGAAAATGAACTCAGACTTAAGTGAATTGAGTCGTTCGCTTACAACCCAAATCTAAGGATTCAGACCGTTAGAATCCGACCCAACTACACCCTCGGATCAGGGAAAAATTCCAACACACGTCAGTGTACTTGTGGCCCTGATCGAATACCGGTAACCGTTGAACTGAAACTAGTCCTCTGCGGTCAATCTGTAAATCCGATCGGATCGAAAACTTAGCTTGACCTAGATCCAATGTCAAGGGACTTACTCCCAACCGTATGCAGAAAAGGGGCCTCATGATGTGCTCCGTTGGACCGAAACAAATCCCTTTTGGTTATAACTTAAGTATACCATGACCCTTGGTCTATTGAGGTCAGTTTTAAGCCTATATAAGAACCTAAAGCCCTCTCCCTCCCATTTCATACGAATTTCAAACCCTAGAGGAGAAAAGAGAGAGAAAAGAGAAGAAGAAAGTGAGGAGAAGAGAGAGAGTGAGTGAGAGTTTGTTCCTGGGATTCGATCACACCCCTCCACGTGCTTAACCATCGCTACTATATCGCTATACCAGCGATTCTGATTCTATTTTCGGGTAAGAAATTCTAACTCTAATCTGTTTTAGGGATTCAAATAGAGTAAATAGTGAAATAGCTAACCTATTTTATGCTATAGGTTGTCGTTGTGCCGTAAGCGAGACTTAATGTTTAAACTGAGTTCGTTACGGGTCTACCGGCGAAAGGTGTGGATTATAAACGTTTAGGTTATGGTTTTCAAGGTTTTTAATGTCAGTTAATGATTTATGACTGACTTGATTGCTATCACATGCTTAGATATGATGTTTCCCACGCTTTACACATATATATGAACTATGTTAAATATAGTGTATTCCATGTGTTTGTTGATATGATCGAATGAGTATGGAATTTAGATTCGTTCTTACCATGATTATTCGTCGTGAATATATGGTTGTCATACGTATGACAACTCCTTGGTGAAAGGATTTGCCTTAACACCTGTTATAACCAACATACGTCATGTATGTTGAAGTGTGTAGTCTAAGTGCTTGTAAAAATGTCTGAATGAATATGGAATTTGGATATGTGCTTGCCATGATTATTAACTATGAATATATGCTTCTTATGTATGTGGCAACTCCTTTGTAAAAGGGTTTGTCATGATATATTTTATAACTAGTCTAATACATGTATATTGAAATGTGTAGTCTAAGTGTTTGATAAAATGCCTGAATGAGGAAATGTTTGTTGGAATGTATTTAATAAGAGTGTTGAGATAGGATTCTCAATCCCTTTCTCTATAATTACAGTTCCCTTTATGTAACATATCTTATTACTATGTGTGGTACGGATGAAATGCCTATATAAGATAACATGTGTATTATGTGTTTGTTGAAATGTTCAACTAAGATTTATATTTAGATTTGGTTGTCACATGCTGTAATTGATTATCACTTGTGAATACTATCGTTTGAAGTGTGATTGGGGCTACGATGTAGTCCAGGCAATCGATAATGATTCTCAAGTAGTGTCTGAGGTCATTTCGCCACACACGACATGTTCGATGAATCCGAGGCGTATGATGATTGTAGACAGTGGTACCACGTCGATTAATTCGGCATACAATCGTACCAGTCGAACTTGTCTAATAAATCGATTGGCCTATTGTGTGTTTACAATGTATGGACGTTATTGCTTGAATCTAAGATACCACTTACCAATGTAAATCCCATTAAACCTTCGTACCACGATCCGCTAAGACTCATGAGCAGGGCATGGTGGTATGGGACACCATGGTCGAGTTGTCAACCTACGCTGGGGCGACAAGCCTCCCCGTAGTGACCAATGAGCAACCCAAACTCCTAAGCCGAATACGGTGGTATGGGACATTGTATTCGAACTGTTGGCCTACACTGGCACAGCCTGGCTGTGGTCCCCAGTCGGGTCGGTGATGAGCTTTCGAAAATAGACTGCCAGTTGGTAGGGTGTTGGTGGAGTGACCTCGAGTATGAAATAAGCCTACTTCGGCGTAGTCTGGCTGTGATCCTCAGTTGGGTTGGTGACAAGCTTTCGAAAATAGACCGTCAGTTTGTAGGGCGTTGGTGGGGTGACCTCGAGTATGAATTAAGCATACGCTGATGGTGACGAGCTAGCCTCTCGTAGCGACTTATGGTGTAAATTAGCGAACTTGCCTATCGTATGCAATTAACTAGGATTGACGACCCTAGATGGATCAATGTTTGGGTAAATGATATAAATGGAGGTACCTTAGCTTCCCAAACCTTCTGTATGAATGAGTCTAATTAAGAACTTGGTTAATCACACTCATACACTGCATTGCATGTGCCTTTGGCGTTGGTGTTGAGCATAGAGAAAAGGGTGCATGCCGCGACCGTAAGAGGAAGATCGTAGAGGGAGTGCAGGCGAGGGCATGCATCATTACTATATATATCATGTTTGCATTAACCATAGTACTTAGAGATGTTTAATTGTATTGCTTTATCATTACTGCTTGATTGAATTGATAACATATTAACCTTTGCTTTATAGCTCCACTAAGTTGATCACTCACTCTCACATTCTGGGACGGTGTTTTAAAAACACCAATAAGATTCTTTTGTAGTTTCAGGTGATGACGAGGCTTACGAGATGGAGCCTGTCTTCTATGATGATGAGGAGGAGTTCTCCTACATGCACCTCTCTGGCGGGTCTATGTAAACCTGGAGTTGCCCACATGGATATGAATAGTTGACATTACACTCTCGTTATTTTATATATCTTGGAACAATACATGTAATTATTTAACCTAGTATCATGTTCATACTCTGGAGACTTACAACAACTTAAATGTTTTATATATCTATCGCAGTCTTCCGCTTGTGTAATCTAATCGTCTCTGGAGTATGATATACTGATTTAGCTTAATCTCATTCATGTTTAATGCACTAACACGGACAACATTTAATCATCATTATCTATGTTGCATAAGTGATGCGTTGGAACTCGGGAGTTGAGCTCCTGCTCGACCCCCGATTTTCGGGGCGTTACAACTTTGCATATACTTTGGACCCGAGATCCATGTCATAGCTTATATACTAAGTATATTTAAACTATTAAATATGCTTACACCAATTTATCAAGGAAGTAATTATACCAATATCTAAGTTCCACTCATACTCAACAATATCTCATAAATAAGAAATCAACCATCCATTCTAATCATCAGTTATAAACATAGTTAAAGGCCTTTCCATTCGGAACTTGTGTAATTAAATAAATTTTGTCCAACAACTTGAAAGAAATATATATATTTTTTAAAAATATCAAATAGAATTAAAGTGATAATCATGACTGGTATAGGACAACTTCTTCCTCAGTCAAGTAGGGCCATGTATTCGTCCTTTTCCGGCTCAACTACGTACTCATGTTTTGAGCCACCGGCTCACCCTCAATCACATCTATACATTTTTACATCAATACAAGGTAAGCTATTCAGGCCTAGTGAGAAGTCCTGACATAGTTCTTCACATTAAATTATAAATACTAATAATCATACACTATAATTTCATAAAGAAAATACAAATATTATGCAATGCGTGAATGCGCATCAATACATCAACGCATCAAGTAGGAATCCGTCCACTTGCTTGGGTTGGAAACTCGTCAACCTACATCTGCCCCTTGGCAGGCTTATATAATTTAGTAGGCATAGGCAAGGCTCGTATTGACTCATTGAATAGGCTTTCACTAGTATAGTGGGCTTCTAGTAATGATTCTACAAAGTATATCATCTAGGGAGGTCCCCTAAGATTTCAATATGTGTTGTGTATGCGATTGATAGGTGTACAAGCATATCAGGTAATCGTGAATCATGCAGTGTACAAATCATTCCGATTTTCATATTTAAAACAACACAATCCCATACTATTCAGTAATATCAATATATCATTAAATTCATGTCCAATTAGTAATTCAGATATAGGTTGCATAAATACAGTAACTCAAGTAATTGATTATACTAACACATTAATCAAAATATATCATGATTACTACATTAATATAGAAATCACTTGTTCATCCAAATCAAATAAGAGTACATGGCAACTACATCAGAATAATTATACAACATATCAAACAATCAATTTATTTTAACTTGATGGATGGAAAACACGTCTGGATCATTCACCTTGACCTTGATGCGATAAAGATGATTCCGTAAACTAGTAATTTGATTTGAAATAGAATTTCCTAAAATCACGTATATGATTATTATTTTTAATCTTACTAGGTCACATGGTGGGGCCACATTTGATTAATCTAAATTCATTTAAGATATCTCATTTAAATGAATTTATAAATTAGAAAATGATATTTTAACAATTAAGGTGTTGTTAGAACTAGCTTCCAAAATTTCTACAGATTCAGGTTGTTTTTAGTAACAATCCTGAAAGTTGATTTTTCTCAAAATTCGGGTGACATTCTGCAATATTATGCCAGAATCCCCTAACTTTGCGAAAAATTATATTTTAATCCTGAAATTTCAAAATTTTATACGATTTGTGATACTTTACACAAATTTTGGAAGATTTATTTACTTTGATAAATTAATGTTCAAATTACCTTTGGTAGATGGATTAAGGTCAATCATTAATTGTCACTTGATCAATTTTAAGAGACAATTGATGATTATCTTGATCTGACCATCCATACCTTAATTAATTATAATTCTTAATGCTTACATTGATTGATCAATGTGGTCCACTAAATGGTTAAATTGATAGTTAGTCCAGGTCAAGTTAGATATCAACCATATAATGGTTCTACATAATGAATCAACATATGATTAATTATCTATAATTTTTTTCAGATCGATGCGTCATATCCAATGGTCCAATCGGTCTAAAATTTAGGATTTTAATTTATTTTATTCTTAAGAATCTATTGCATGGTGAGGATCTAATCACACATTTCACATTATACCATATAATTTTCTATGTCAAGTTATAGCTTGCGCAGAGAATTAGTATTTCAATATTAATTCAATTTCCTTATGTTAAGGAAGAACCTTTGTATATCTATGATCGGTGTGGTCCATTAAGATATCGAATAGATTTAATTCTTAAAATTACTGCATAACTAAGTTTTAGAAAACTCGTGAACTGTACATATTATATTTAGTTCTTTAGGCTTTGGAACAAGGTGCTCGACCTCAATACGTCCTCCCCTACGTCTATTCAGTCACCATTATTTTCTATAGTGTGGTCCACTTAAGGACCATATATGTCTCATGTTTGTGCTCATGTCTACAACAAGCCAGAGAACCAAATGTATGGCCCAGATATAACACAAACATATATCACAGTGAACCCCACGGAGCTTAGGACTGCAAGAATCTTCCTGTGGTAGCTACAGTGCCACGGGCAATCCACCTACTGCATATCACACCTTCTCTGTTCAATGTTCTCGAGCGAAACCTAAAGGCTGTAATGGCTGGTTAGGCCGCCTGAACTTACAAGCCCCACCTAGCCTTTTGTAGGCTTGGACATATTCTAGCTTGCTCAATTTTAGCCGAACCCCAGCTCACCCAATCTGGCTTTATATTTTCATACGTTGTATCCTACATTAATGCCATTCCAGTCCTTTGACACCCATCCATCATAAATGTAAATTGTTGATTTCATTCCTCTCAAATATTGTCTGTTTCTTTGTGTAAGAATGGCCCACTTGATCCATGGATAGATAAATGGTTCATCCATGGATTGATGCATATTTTCAACCCTTTTGCTTCCACGGTAGGGATAAGAAGATGGATGGCTCCAATTGATACATCAACTTGCACAGATACAGCAGATTCATGGCTCCACCTAATATGGCTTCATAGGGCTCTACCACAATACTACCGAGCTGGGTTTGGAAGTAGGATCAGACCAAACCGAAATAAAAAAAAAAACAAATCAAACGCTTACAATCAGGGACAAAAATATATAAGTGAGCCATCCGTTTCTTCCTGAATCAACTCCACCCATTTAGTATTACATGCGTCCATGCATAAGATCCAGATCATCTAATGAAAGGCCGGGATGGAGCATGGCCCCAAAATCAAACAGACTAGACTAGACTATCCTAACCGCCCAACTGATCATGACCACAGAATGGACGGTTAAAAGGAAAATGGTCGGGTGTCCAAAGTTAATGGATTGACTAAGGTCATTAAGATTGCTCAGTAGGGCCCACAAATTGGGCAGTCCTAAATAAGGGTTGGATTTGCATTTCATAATGGTGGTTGTGGGGTTAGAAATAAGGATTTTTGCTTACTTACAAGAATATTGTATTGAACTATTAAACTCATGAATTAGAAGTAAGGACCCCTATACATTGCACTGAGCTGCCTACGCTTAAAATACAGGACCAGTGTCCATGCCAGCCGGTGCATGGGAAAATGATGAATGGCACAGTCCAATCGTCAAGTGGGCCACCACTATCCAGAAAGAGTGGATGCTTTAAATGTACAACTTAAATACACTCCTTGCATTCAGGTCCTGTTCAATGATCCAAATCTCTAATGTCAAGGACTCAATTGAAAATGGAGGATATCCACCAAAATTTTTCTTAGACTGAATTATTTCCAACCATGGATCCTTTTAAATCTTTTTCTTACAGGACCATGGCCTTTTCAGACGGATTATGGCAAGGGCTGAGCCAGGGCTAGAGCTTAGGGAACTAGGGCCGGTCTAGGACCAATCACAGCCCAGCCATTACCGCCCCTAGTACATCTGTACCATAATCAACATTTACAAAGCGTTATAATGACCGAAAAGTAGGAAAAAGATCGCCCTCTCCATAAGATTTTTGGCCTATATGGCCCATCTAATAAATAGTCTGGACTGCCAAGCACATTAACCAACATTGTCTGGCGAATGTAAAGATAGATCACCTAAATTGAGGACCAAAAAAAAAAACGTTACTCATCAAACCACTATCATCTTAAAGAAAAGAAAAGAAAAGAAAAAAACACCGTATATATATCTCTAAAATACAAAGGCCCATCACCCCATTGCAGCTACATCCAAGAAACATGAACCGTTAAACTAAATGAAGTTGCCATTCTAGACATTGAATCGCATATATTATCAATAATAATAATAAAAATGCGAAAAGAAGAAGAAGAAGAGAATTGAGTGGAAGATACTGATGGTTGGGATTTTTTAATAAAGAAACAAAGAAAGAAAGAAAAATGATGAAGGGTGAAGAGCGCGGCCCTTGATGATATCAATGCTCATCTCGCTGGGGTCTGTAGCTTTCAATTCCACTTGAAATCCATTTAGCTCTCTCTTCAACCTGTCCTTGAAGCTTGCATATAGCATCTTACTCCTCACTTTTGATGCATCCGGGGACCTGACATGTCAGACGTCGAACGAAAAAAAATAAAATCATTTTCTTTAAAACACAGGCAGGACCGGATGGTCCAACCAGTTTGAGTTGGTCCGCTCATTACACTACATGGTCACTTCAGTTGGCGATTTAATTTAAATTTTTTTTTTTCCCTTCTTTAATATAGAAGATTCCTGGCAATTTATTTATTTAGTTTGGACTGGAATGGACCAGAACCATTTGACCGCTCTTGCACTGGTCATTGGACCAAAACTGTAGTTAAAATAATAAATAAATAAAAGAAAAAAAAAACCTTAATTTTCCTGGTGACCCTAACATCACATGACTCAATGGTCGTTAGGAAGTGGTGAAATATGATTGGGCCACGTGACATTGAGAGATTTGAAAGTGAGAGGTGGTTGATGGTAGAAAGAGAGACTCTAGAGATGGTGGAGAGAATGACATTTTTCTAAACCCCGAGCACACGTCTGCCAGGGGATATAGAATGAGATTTTTCTGCCTGCCAGGGGATAGTAACGCCCTGTTCAGTTAAGTTGCAATAGGGTCCATATTGTTTTTAATGGTGAGCATTCAATCACCATTGTTTCTTATGGTGTGGTCCACTTGAGATTTCAATCTAACTTATTTATGGGCTCTAGTTCTAAAATGAGCTGGCAAAAAAGATGGACAGTTAGATAAAATATATACTTCTAGGGCCCACATTAACTTTTATATCAGCTGAACCCAAAAGCCATGATCATCCGAGATAAAGGCATGAAACACAGTAGAAACGGTTGGGATGGAACGCCCACTATTAAATTATTTTTTTTGACAGGACCTAACGTGGTGTTTATATGCATCCAATCCATTCATCTAATGTGCCTCACCAGGACCAACGATTACGACAAAATTGGAAGTGGATTATGTCCTACCCTAGGGGCTGTGGGGCCCACTGTAACAGATGTGTTTTATCCATACCATCCATTCATTTTAACAAATCATTTTAGGTCATGAGCCTAAAAAAGAGGCAGATCTAAGGATCAAGCGGGCCACACCACAGAAGCAATGGTAATAGACACCCGTTAAAATCTTCCTAGGCTCATTATAATGTTTATTTGCCATCTAACCTGTTCATGAGGTGGCATAGACCTGAATGAAGGAAAAACACAAATGTCAGCTTATAAAAAATTAAAAAGTAACTAGCAAAATCTTTTCAACAACTGGCGTTCAATCACCACCGTTTCCACTTGACCTTTGGGTCTACCTAGTATTTGGGCTCAGATCCAAGTCCGTTCTGGCAGGGTAGGATGCAATCCGCGTCCCAGAAAATTTACCGAGGTTTGGCTGGTGACTAGCCGGCCGGTGTCAAAGCCCATCCATTTTAAGGCATGAGCTAAAAAATGAGGCAGATCCAAAGCTCAAGTGGACTACACCGTAGGAAACACAAATTCTAGGTTGATGGTAAAACGTAAATATCATAGTCTCGTTACCCTGGTTGATGGTAAAACACAAATATCAACTTGGTCCAAAACTTTCTAGCCGGTCTCTGGATCTGTTTCATTTTTTAGCTCATGCCTTAAAATGATCTTCCAAAATAGATGATCAAGGGGGATAAAACAGATAGGTAATAGTGGGTCCACGGAATTTTGAAACCCAGCTAGCTGATTATAAAACTCAGGAGAGCCATTCGACGTGACTTTAAAGGTAGTACAAGGGTTTTAGGGTGGCCCACCTAAGAGTAAGAGTTGAAAAGAATCCAGGATAAGGCCTAAAAAGGCCCACAAGTACAGCTGCGATCTCATGCACGTCACGTAGTCTCTCCTGCGTTAATATATTTCTTAAAAAAAAGTTACACACTCATTGCCCACATGCTATACGCATGTGCATTTTACTAGGGTAAAGATTAAAAAAATTAATAATAATAAATAAATAAGAGCACCAACCGAAATAGAATCGAAGTGCATGTGTGGCCCACTTGATAAGCAAACCAGGTTATAAGATTTTTGAGCCAGATATCATGATGAGCCTCACCCTCACCTGATGAATTATGCATATGTACATTTGATTTAAACAGACAGTTGATGGAAAGATGATGAGAATGTTATTACGTACCAGGAGATGAAGAAGATTTTGCTCTTTTGGCAGTTGTCATCGGTAGTGAAATCGAAATCGAAGACCGCATAGCGACACTCATTGGGTGGTAAGCATGCGGTGAAATCATCATAGCTTTCATTCTTCTGTCCCAGCCTCTCAACATTCACCTCCTGTATGCTATCATCGATCTTGAATACAATGAATCGGTAGTTCCTCTTCGATTTCAATTCCAAGAACTTGAGCTTACAATCATCATTTACCGCTATCCCAGATGTTGAATTCGCCTATATATATCCAAAGAAAATATATAAATTATAATATAGATGAAATTATATTGTGTGCATGGCCCATACATCTCTTGCTATTGGTATATGATCCCTTGGACGAAGGTGGACCCATGAGAAGATCATACTCTTGTCTAGTGCAGCAAAGAAAACGAGAGGAGATTATGTGGCATTTGCAATTAAAATAAGATTAAAAATAAAAATAGATGATGACAAACAATAGAATTGCTAATATCCATTGTGCATCGTCTAAGCCGTTGGATTCACATGGA
The DNA here is from genome assembly GCA_030180095.1 of Magnolia changhungtana. NCBI lineage: Eukaryota > Viridiplantae > Streptophyta > Magnoliopsida > Magnoliales > Magnoliaceae > Magnolia > Magnolia changhungtana. The sequence continues at coordinate 19,390 of JASAUF010000063.1, read as the reverse complement.
GTCCAGCATTTTGGGAACATAAGGGTTGTGGTTGGGAGGATTTGATCCAACAACACAGGTGATCATCTGGCAACAACGAGAAGAAGAGAATGATTAGATCTCTCCATCGATCGATCTAGTATGTGCCATGGATGACCCTCTAAGATTCTCTACCATGAAGGGAACGTCAGCCTCTTAGCCTTTGATCCTGAGAGAGAGAGAGAGAGAGAGAGAGAGAGAGAGAGAGAGAGAGAGAGAGAGAGAGACCATGTTTGCCTCCAATGAGAGATGATCCTTGAGAGAGAGAGAGAGAGAGAGAGGGTTGGAGGAGATCCTTGCAAAGGGTAATTATTTGAAAGGAGGGGTATTTTGGGGAGAAAAATAAAGTGGGAACGAGAGATTTTGGAGGGAGAAAATAATGGGCGGGAGAAATTGAGGTGCCTTTTTAACCTCTAGTTGATCACGTCCACACCTCATTTGCTACTCATCACCTATAGCAAAGTGTTTCGAGGCCTACACGCACTTCTCCACAGCATGCAACCCCCTATATTCCTCCATTTTTATTTATTTGACCGTAATTAACTTAAGCCATGAGCCTTTCTTGATCACCCAAACACCCCGTCCAGGTAAGTATGCATGATTTAAGACGACATGGCTCAAAGCATAGGACCCATCAACTCATAAGAGTTTTTTACAACTCCCATATTTCTCCCATATTCTGCATGGGTCTCATGTCCTATTTAATGGTTCAGATCAGATTCATGCAAAATGTTGGCCACACTGTTTAGATGAATTAGATTAGAAATGGAACGTGTCTTCTAATCAGGCAGTCGCACATGTATATTGAAAACTTCTACTGCTTCCAAACGTGTGGCCCACTTGATGAGTTAAAAGATATATAACTTTTTACCACATATGATTAACACGTGGTGCCCATCTGATGAAGGCAAGATCCAAATCCAGATTCGCCATCAATTTTGAGATGGTACACAACAAAAACATTCAAAATGCCTATATTTTCGAGGAATCGTGAATGGATCATCATTTTTCTTTTTAATCCTTCAAAGGCTATAATTATGATCATGTGAAGAGTGGGCCAATATCATGGGTTTGTAAATGAGTCAGGCAGGCTAGCCTGTGTGTTTTGGGGTTGGGCAGGCATTTTGGCTAAGTTCAGACATACCTTTTTATTATCCACACAGTGACAAAAGTGCTCCTCTCAAAGCACTATAATTTACAATGCTTTGAATTTGATCTACTCACTCGGATAATCCAATAGATGGATTTTATGTCAATTTTTATATTTACTTTTTCTAATGATGAGCATATATTAATCATGGCCTTTCCCAAATTACTCACGGAATGTCCTCATATTTGGGGAACCCATTAATCCAGGATTGCATGCCATATATACACAATTCCGACAATTTTAATGGCATGACTTCTCAACTTTTCATCTCAACTGTTGCCCCCTCATGGCGTAGCATACATTAGTTTTGTATAAGCCTGATTTTTAGGCCCTGGTCCAAAGACAAGGTAGCTCACCTGATGGACAGACAAGATGGATCTCATTTACATGAACTGCTCCATCCACAACAGCAAAGAGTCTCACATCCTCACATGACTGCTACGAGTCAATTTAGGCCCAGACTGACCAATGGGCATAACAGTAGGACCTGCATCAACATATACTCGTGCTGTGAGATACGTGAAAATCAGTCTGCGGGAAGCAAACTTGAGGCAGTAGCTAGAATTATGACTTCACCAACTACTCCAGAGACATAAATAGGCCTAGATTTGGGCTTCAGGATCAAGCCCTGTCCGTGAGAAGAAAAACAAAATGCAACCCGGCATGGAGCCAGTCATCCGATGAGAGCTCGACCAACAGCCCAGACCATTGACAGCCCTTACTCTCTAATAAAAACTACACCTGATGGGAAGACACCCAATTCGTCCCTAAAGCTACACAAGTTCATTCAGAAAAATCCATCTGACCCCTGATAAACAAAACCCATCAATTTTACATGACCCAAAACAACATACTATATTGTTGAAAGACGAAATCATCTTTGCATTTATACAACTGGGTCCCATCTGTCACTGACCCACATTGTTGATGTGAAGAGCCCCACATGAAGTGGGGTAGTCCATGAAATCCCCTTAATCGAACAATCCAAACCCTCCAACTGGTTTGCTACAAATAGGTAGATGGTTAAGAAGAAAAAATACAGCAATGGGCCACACTCAACAAGGGCTCGACAACAATGATCTTGCGATTCAATTTCAAAGTGCGTCCAAAAATATTCACTCAGCTAACCAAATTTATGAAATCCACATGAAACTTAGAACATGTAGCATTTTATACGATTAAGAAGCTGAGGACGTTGAGATAATTCCACTAGTCATATTTAACCCACGAAGTTTACGACTTTGGGGACATGTAGCTTCTTGGATTTTACAGGAATTTCTTTCCCAACTTCAGTTCCTAAAGAAATTGATTCAGCTTTCATGGCACCTTTTTTCCCAGCTGTTGCATCATCCACCATAAAATCATCGTCAAGATCGTCGCCACTCCTGAAGATAGTCACCTGCCCTCGCCTGATTTCTCCACATTCGCTCACTGAAAATCAGCATCACAAGGATCATTAAGCAATCACTTTTATTAATAAAAGAAGGTGATTAAAACTAAACACCAAAGATCAACTAGTCAGGCTCATATATGTCCAGAAGCTATCAAAATGCTTTGGGTTGTTTGATAAAAATCAGTAAAGAAGTTAATAAAATGACAACACAGAATTGTTCCCGCATCTGATTTCCATGCACAACTTCAGATCACAGGTCCAATCAAGTGCAATGTTCTATAATTTCAGAAAGAAAATGAAATAATTGCTTAGTCTACATTAAATGAGTCGTCATCATCATATCCTTTCTCCCATCCATTTGGTGTCATCCTTGCCAATCCTGTTTCACCAATAATTTCATATCTTAAGGCCCTATACTCCTCGGCAGATGAACAGGCCGTCAAATTTCCCTCCTCACAACCTCAATCCAAGTCCTTCTAGGTCTTCCCGTCATTGTCTTTTAGACCTTCAACCCTCATCAAAGTTTCACTACCCACAAGGGCTAGCTCCAATTTTCAGAGCACATGACCAAAACCATCCCAATCGGCTCCCCATTGTTTCTCCTATTGGGTCTACCGTTAGGATGCTTCGAGTGACCTCATTTTAGATTGTACCCTTCCAACTCTTTCCATATATTAGATGTGTATATGCAAGAAAACCGTAACCTGTGGATGGCTTTTCTTCTCATTTTAACCATCCAATAAATGTCAAACTTTTCTGATGACCTCATGTTAGATTGTATCCTTCCAACTCTTTCCATACATTAGACAAGTATATGTAAGAAAACCATAACCTATGGATGGACTTTTTAAAAAAAACCATCCACCAAATGTTCAACAACTCTTTGGGTGATCTCATTTTATACTATATTATGCTGTATGAAAACTATAAGATATGCATCATAAGGTGTTAAACAATGTACCACCTCGAATATCTATAATCAGCTCGGTTTGCAGTTTACAAGTGAGGCCCATGGTTCAATGGTCCAACCCATCAATATGATAGAATCAATTCTGGGATGGCCAATGCAACAAAAATCCCCCTCGTTAAAATTCTTATGCATCGAAATTGTGTCCTTTGGTTGAATTTGCACAATTGTTGTGTTTTCTTTCTCAACCATTTATTTGCTAGACCCCAATCAAAAGGTTAGCATTTCCCATCTGGTGAGCTTTTTGTCAAATAACCACTTTCTCTAAAAGCTTGAGCCGTTAGAGGATGGTGTATCAATGTATATCAAGGGACTTTAACACTCTCCAGCACGTGCCGAGTCCAGCTACGAGAACATACTGGGCGTAGAGAAGAGAATGAGAAGAGCAGAGTAGGGCTCTAACGTCCCCCTTCTCTCTCTTATATTTAAGTGATAGAAACCAAAAATACCCAAAGTACCCCTAAACATTAAGAAATAAAACTCAACTCATAAATAAGATAAAAAAACCATGAATAGGTGGGTTGTACAATTGTATGGCCAACACACATGCTTGTTAACAAAGGAAACGGATTTTTGTTTCTCACTGTTTTCTAAAATCGGTATTTCCCAAGAAACACTATTTCCTTTTTTTTAATCCTTTCATTATTGAAAGGTACCATTTCCTCAATTTTTGTTCCACGAATCCAAATAGGGCCTAAAGAGAGGCAAAGAGGGGAATTTTCCAAATCATTTTTCTGTTGACACATGAAAGGCACCCCATTCAAACTTCTAAAAATGTCTTCCGGTGAAGCTTCAATAACCCAATGAATGGGAAAAAAACAAAGGAAAGCACTACATATGAAATGCATATCATCAAAATGCACAATCATGATTCATTGTCTCCACCAAGGTATTGCACATCAAACAGATATTTGGGAGGTGATGCTCATAATGGTTTAGATGATCTAGCATGAAGACCATGTCGACCACCACCATCCAACAGAAGGCCTCAGCTCGGCCCTGGACCAGATTGCCCTAACATTTAGTTCATATTGGGTAGTAGTGAGCTTCACGCACATGCTTTACTCAGAAAGAGAATTTTATCATTCCCACAAAGAACACAACTTTAGTTGATCTTTCCATCTATGCCATCTTTCTGATTTTCCATAAACCAGATCATACATCACCCTCTATTTTGACGTATGCACCCTTTTTTCTGATTTCGGTCTGATAAATACCAAAGGTGAAAATACTCCCATATCACAAGTGGACTACATCAAAAATCAAAGTAGAAATACGAGTTGTATGCATCAGGACAATAATAAGAGTAAATATCACTTCTCTTTTAGAATATACCACAAACATGATAACCAACCTCACAATCCTATCCTTGCAGAGGGGTGTCACTTATACTCCTAAAGCTAAAAGCAGCAAACTGGTCCTGGAAAACTATTGAAGGGAGCTTCCACATGATTCAAAGTGAACACCAGGCAACCCAGCAGCGATAGAAACAATAAAAGCCATGGCACACGTCAAACATCCTTGCCGAACATGAGGTGCACAAAATGTGTAAGATCATGTTGCCAGGATGATCCACCCATCAGGCAACCCACATATGTAGTCCGAATGTGGATTATTGGCAATTTCTTTTAAAACTTAACACTGTTTCCAATGAACTCATCAGCTTGATTTTAGGGCCAAAGCATCCACAAGGTGGAGCCTGACTGATGCAAGATTAGCATGTGGCCAAAGGTAGAGTGCATCCGGAGATGTGTGTGTGGGCTTAGGAAAAATCATACATCAATAGAGAGAAGGAGAAGGAAATCAAAAGATCATAAAACGTAGTGCTTACATGTACGGATGCCCGCAAGTCCACTATCAGCAATCATGTTTTTGTTGCCTTTGTTAGGACAATCTTTAGCCAAATGCGTGACACCTCCACATATTTTACATGAACCCCCCTATAGAAAAAGGACAATTCCAAAAATTAGACCATTCATGAAGTATGAGAGAGAGAGAGTTCATTGTTCTATGTTCAGTCAGCTAATTTATTCAAAGAGAGTAAGAAGACATGTACACATACATGTTTAAAGGGAAATGATACTCAGATATTACATTGATGGATACCCAATATTTTGATCCATAAGAAATAAGAAAAATACAAAGGCTTCTTGTGAGGTTGGGATTCTCAGTCCTACTCTACCCACACAAGCCAATGTGCCAGATCCTGGCCGTATATCAGGTGGACCCTGCCAATCTTGGAATGGCGCTTGTTGTGGAAAGGGTCGATCCAAAATATGGAAAATATCTCTGCTGGCAGTCTGGAGGTCAATATGGGAAGAAAGAAACGACAGATGTTTAAATGATAACTCAAAATCGGTCGAGGGTGTAATCCAAAGGGTGTTTCATTTTATGGTGGAATGGTCCGCTTCTGTGGAGAAGCTGCAATCTTGTATTCTCTCTTTTCTGGCCTATTAGCTGATCCACTGTCTCGGCGGATCATTGGCCTCTGTTTTTGTTTTTTGATTTCTCTTCCTTTTCTTTCAATGAAAGTGCCGTGACGTTTCAAAAAAATATATATCAGGTGGACCCTGCCAAGCATGTGCTACAGCATGAAAATTGGCATGTAACAGCATCAGGTGGACACAAAGGTACAAAGATGAATGGTTAAATGACAGATGGTCCATATACAATGTGCAATGGGCTGCCAAACTGATGACTGGATTGACCTGGCCCACCTGATGAATGGCCTGGATCTGGCACATTGGCATGTATGGGGAGGGGAAAGTAGTATTCAGAATCCTGGCCTTACCATGGCTCTTGAAATAATCTATCACATAACCATATCTCTTGGCCAACCAAATCATCTTCTGAAGATACCAGTGCTTCCCATGACATGCATGGAAGATGCTTCTTCTCTTCCATCCCTTATAGATGACCATGTATGGGGAATATAATAGCCCAGAAGTATTTTGGTGGTACTTTCCCCATCTTTTCAGCGACCAAGCTAATATTGGGAACTTAGTTGATACTCTGGCACCATATTGAATCGGAACTTGTACATGTGGCATTACATTAACTCATTCAACCAACTAAATTGTGGAAACCACTCTTGCTGAGTCAAAATAAGAAAATCAGATTGGTCGAGCAATCCTAGCCTCTGATCAGGACACACTTGTTTTTTGAGATATATTATTGGATACTTTTCATTCTTAACCATCCATTAAATTTCTCCCGATTGGATAGTCATATAATCGAATAAGCAAAACCTTTGGTTCAAGATGCATCTAAACGGGGACCCAAATTGTGGAAGGTTTAATTTTGGTTACATTACATGTATGCTAAGGATGCAATTTCTAAGTGCCTATGAATCATCAGCCCAGGTTTTAAGTTTGTACAAGTAGGACCCATGGTTCAGTGGTACAAAATGCTAATAAGATTAGCCTGATCCAGATGGCCAATGCACTGAAAATCACTCAGATGGGAAAAAACTGACCATTGTTTAGGTGTCCAGTAAATAGATGGATAAGAAGAATATACAGAAATGGTCTCAATTCTACAACAAAAGCCAAAGATTCAATGGATAGGATCCTCCAATTTGGGAGTGTTTTTCTTTTTTTTTTGCTTTTTTCTTTTTTTTTTATCATGGACCATCAATGGTGGGGCCCAACTTTTTTATTTTCTAATAGAGCCTTTCATATCACTTATACAAACTGACAACAAGGATGTGCTGTAGAAACTGTCAGTTCAAGCATTGCATGGCACCTTTTCATTCATATTGAGGATATGTTACTGCATGAGTTACATGTTACTCCTTCATTCATACTGAAGCATCCATGGGTGTTAGTGCCTATTTCTATGATTTTTGGACATATGGTGCCCACCTATATATAATAATAATAAATTAATAATAATAATAATTTTTTTTTTTTTTTTTAAGTTGCCTCTTTCGATTGGTGGGTCAGAGACGCATTCTCACGGTTGGCAACCTTCAAAAAAGAGGCATGATTCTTCCCAACATACATAGCCTTTGTATGGGTGATGTGGAATCTATTGATCACATATTCCTGCATTGCCACTTCGCGCAACAAGTGTGGTCACAAATCCTAAAAGCCTTTGAAGTCACGCCTGCTTCATTCGAATCTTTATTTTGGTCATGGCATGATGTTCAATTTGTAAAAGGAAAACGTTCTATCTGGCATTTATTCATTTTAGCAGTTTTTTGGAATATCTGGGGAGAACACAATGCTCGCCGCTGCTTTTCTAACGAATCAGGGCCTTGGGAGAAAGTAGAGTGGAAGTCCAAAAGGGACTGTTTTTTTTTTTTTTTTTTTTTTTAAGCAACTGCAAAACTATCATTAAAAAACAAGGGGAGGAACAAGAAAGGAAAAGGGAAAAGAAACAAAAAACAAAACAAAGGGAGGGGAGCAGCTGCCGAGGAGGCAGACCACCCCTAAGAACCTAGAAAAATTACTGGATATGGACTTGGCGTGTGATCACCATCTTTTTCGATGTTAAGCATTTTCCAATATCATGAATTCTTTAGTCAACATACATTTTTTTGTGTATTTCTTGTTGTCTTCAAATTGCTCCAATTTATCCTTAAAAAAATGCAATATCATGGATGAGTGAGCTAAAAATACCTTCGGATAAATTCCATGCGTATTTTTTGGGCAATTCTTACTCAAGTGCCCGCGCTCGTTGCAGATAAAGCAATTGGCAAATTTAGTACCCCCTGCCACAACAGTGGTAAAAAAATAAAAATAAAAATTCTATATATAAGAGAAGGCTATGAGCATTTGCAGACAAAAGAGGGCATTTAGTTAATTACATTACACCTATATATGCCAACAACAAACCAAGAGTAAAGATTCAGATATACTGCCTATCGAAAGTATGAGCATGATGGAATGTAAGTCTTAAGCATTAGAAGACCTCAAAAAAGACAGGTGAATAAGACAGATTTGCATGAGCGAAAGAATCCATCTGAAGGGAAGAGACAAAAGATGATTTTTTTTTAGTGAAAGGTGAAGAGACAAAAGGTATTGCTCCCTTGAGAAAGAAGATTGCATTTGAAACCAGAAAAAGTAGCTATCCAAATCATCTACACTGCTCAGGTGACAATGTAGCATGAGTTCTGGGGGGTCCCACTGCACCTTCTGTGGCCCAAAAATCAAGCCAGGCTGGTGACCACAGTCATCGGCCATGCCACATGAATGAAGAATTGTACAGTAGAAGAAAATTGACCAACAGCCACATTCATGTATATTTGTGGCCCACCAAATTATCAGACCAGCTTATTTTGGATCCACAGCACACAAACCGATGGAGCGGGGAAATGCAGCAACGATTGATGACCAGCCCAGACTTCAAAAACACATGCAGATGGTAGGGATGCAGATGCATCCTTGTGAAAGACGTACAATGTTCAAAGGCATAAATGGGATGGGTCAGCTCAAGCAACACTAAACCATCATCACCATTAGCTGTCCAGATATTTGGGATGGGTCAGCTCAAGCAAGATCAACTTCAAGAGATAAATGTACCAATAAGATTGTATAAGAACATTCCTGATATTGTTAGAAAATTCCTGACATTCTTCGACGTATGCCGCTATGTGTACTCTTATCAAACAGATCAACATCCACACTGCAATATCTTCAGAACACATAACATGTCTGCTCAAGTAAAACCTCTAAAATGCAACCTTTTCTCGCATGAGATTCACATATTGCTACATGGAGTAAATTCCTAGTTAGAGCCCTATACCAGAACATTCCTCACATCTTTAGCCACCAAGCATTACACACTCACTAGTACTCCATCAAACAAATTGACCTCCATAAACAAGAAAATCTCAAGAACACTATAGGTCAAGCAAGTGGACCTTGAAACCCAACCTTTCTAGCACCAAACACACTTACACTGATATAAACCAACAGCAATACACACCTAAATGAAAATGGAGTGTGAAAGCCAAAAATAGTCTAGAACTATAATGCCCAGAAACAGTTGCAGATATGGACAAGGATATGGGGAGTTGGGTGGAATGGAACTCTATATTTCCTGAAATTAGTAACACATATATAGGCATGTCTGTCCCATCCATGACATGCTATTCATAAGGAGGTTCACATGCTGTTTCAGCAGTATATATATTTCAAAATTAGGATTAAGATTTACTCCTGTCATTTAACTATTAATTAGGCCAGCAACATCAGATTTTACAAGTAGTTTTGTAGGGCTTTCCATACAAAACTATTAACCTGGAAAAAACAACTAAAGCAGATATTCTGACGTTGCAGTTTTGGGGGGAGAACCTCACAAAACAAAAGGCAAAAAAGCTGATATTGCAGACCTAATAGCAAAGTCAAGATTGAAGTCCATTCCTGATTTTGCCATATTTACTGCCCAAACAGACCTAAGGTTTTTATTAGAATTTTTTTCCACCATGCTTGTAGTTTCATTTTTGTTGATCTAAGCACTCATTCAGTGAACATTGTCAAAAAGAAAAGGTATCAAGTTTGTTATCGGATCTGGGCTGTTCTATGGCTCATCTACGACCCATCTATGTTTGGGACATAATGAGTATTCTTGCTTTTGTTATTCTCCTCTTTTTTTCTTCTCTTCTATCCATCACACCGCATGGTAGCAGTGCAAAAGCAATTCGGGCATAGATCTCTTCCATCATCACCTCATTCCCTCTCCTTTCTTTCTTCTATTTATTTACTTGAGTTGAATTTTTAAAGTCATTAGAAGGCCGATCTACACGAATTCTCTTCCAACTACCATGTGGTGGGTCGTGTAATCATGTATCATGAATGCATATGAGACCCACTTTCTTATAACACCATTGTGATGGACAAAAGTGTGCCATTGAGTGTGGTCAGATTTGAGCATGTGGCTACATTTGAGATCTAAAGTGCATGTGAAAGTTGCGTTTGGCAAGGATTAGAGAATGTGTATGTTTGAAGTTTTGGATCAAGCAGTGCTATCAAGTGATCACATTCATTGATATAAGTGGTTTTTTGGAATTATTGTTGGGTAATTTACAACTTAAATGTTCTTCCCTTGTGTGTTTGATTTCACATACATCAATGGATGTCAAGAATGAAGCCAAGACTAGTCTTTTGTCTCCATCTAAGCCAATGAACTTTGAGATCACATCAACAAAAATCAATGGAACAAATTAGTTGCAATGGGCCACATTAGTAGAGGTTTTATTTGCGGAAAAAAGGAAATTAAAGTGATGCAGGACTGATGCATGAACTAAGTAAAATGTGAGATCAAATAACCGAATTAAGATATTTAACAAAAAAACACAAACATCACTATATTCATCACAAATATCATGAAAATCAAAAGAAAATCATGCATAATCCTGACCTAAGCTACCAACATCATAACACACAATCATTAAATAAAAAGAAATTAGGATCTAATGGATATAGGGACATCCAATTAGCATAGGGTATAGTCTATTTCAAAATAGAAATCTAATACAACCTATGGTGAAAATTAGGATTTGGGTAATTTGGAAAAGTAGGAAAATTAGGAATTTTAGGTTTAGGGTTAGCGTTTGGATTGTGAATGGGTATGAGAAGGTTGGGTTTGGGAGAAGACGAAGATCTGTGATGAGAAGAATGAAGAACAAAAGGAAAATACCTGGATGGGGAAGAAAAGAGAAGATGGTGTAGGAATAAATGGAGACCTCACATATCCGTTGATGAAGATTAGCCTAACATCAATCTTCCTTCTAAATCGCATAGAAGTACTTTCAAATCACATGAAGATGGGAGAAGAAAGTAAGAGCTTTTCACCTCTTTTTTTAAATCACGAAACTCAATGGGAGAGAGGTTACACGCCCCCCTCTTTTTATAGATCCAAAAAGTTTCAAAAATTACAAAAATCCTCATCTTGTGAATTTTAACGAAAATAACCCTAGTCTAAATAAAATCAACTAAAGCACTCATAATGTGTCTAAATATAAAATAATCAAAAACTAAATCCTAAAATATAATAAAGTCTAAAACTGATGTGGACGATCAACGATCAATAGCCAATCATTTGATCCATGCAATCCAATGGCCAGATCATTGCATCCCTCCGATCCAACGGTTTGGATCACTCCATAAAGCAGCCCATGTGCATCTTCCTAGTGTGGGGTCTTCCAGATGCTCGCACATGTACATGGGATCTTTAGCACAATCACGGGTACTCGCCTAGCCACAGGAAATCGGTGCGGCCCACCTCCTCTGATACGTATGTAAGGGTGTACGTGACATGATGTCCTCATCATAAAATATTTGACTTCTCCCAAACTTAAAGAAAGTTCAATCAAATACAAAGATTAGGTGGTAGAGGATGCTCAAATTAGAGCGTTGTTATGGAATGCTCTAGTTGCGAAGTTTCTGTGTTGTGAGGCTCCTCTAGTCTTCGTCCTGAGTTCATGCTTGTTCGAGCTTAGATCCTTAGAGGCAATGAGATCTCATCCATCATTGAGGCATTCGCTCACGTCTAGCATGTGGTTAGTGTATCAAGTTCACCTTCATCAGATCGTTTTGCATTTATTTAAACACCCGGTAGAGGAGATGGGGAAAGTAGTGGTGACAGTCATGGTCGAGGTGGCCATTTTGTGGTAGAGACTCTGATGGAGGTGCTTTATAGGTATAAATGAATGGGAAGCCCGTTGTACAGATTTCAACAGTAGTCATGGTCCTGGTAATTGGCAGTGCACTCATTGTGGTCTTAATAACCACACAGTTGATACGCGTTGGGACCTTGTTGGTAAGCCTAGTTGAGCGAATCGAGTTCGTTCTTCTAATGATGGCACCGAGGGTTACATCTCCAAGACTATCTCCTATATTTTAAAGTTCAGTACTACAAGTGATACAGCTACACTGTCCAAGGAAGAATATGCTAGAGTTCTAAAAGATTGTTCCACTCACACGTCATCATCCACAACTACTCTTGCGCAGTCAAACATCGTTTGTCTTGCATCATCTGATAGTGTTCCCTAGGTTATTGACTTAAAGCTTCTGATCATATCACCCGTAAGCATAGTGTATTATCTCAGTTAGTATAGTAGTTGCCCATTTCTTGCCATATTAGCAAATGGTACTTCAACCCATGTATCTAGGTTAGGTACTGCTTGTCATGCCTCATCACTTTCATTGTCATCAGTACTTTGCATCCCTAAATTTCCTTTGAGTTTACTGTTTATGGGCTAACCAAATCCTTAAATTATTTTGTTACATTTTATAATTCTTATTGTGAATTGAAGATCTAAAGACGGGAAGGGTGATTGATGGAGGGCATGAATCAAATGACTCTATTACCTCGATAATGGAATAACTAGTGTTACATTGCAGTCAGATATTTCTCCACGTTGATGGCAGTTCATGCTTGGTCATCTCTCCTTGAAGTAGTTTGAAGAATCTAGTTCCATCATTGTTGCATGTGTATAGATTGAGTGCGAGGCTTGTGAGTTGACTAAGCACCATAGAGTTTAGTTTCTTTCTCGTGTGAACACGACTCACAAGAAGTGATAGACCTAAGGAATTCCGTAATGGTAACAGTGGTCGTAGCGGCCACCACAGTTACCTTTATGATACAGGTTGTGATACCCATTACGACCCCTATAACAGCCATTAGGGTCTCTTTTTTTATTGAAAAAAAAAAAAAACTGAAAAACCTATATTGGCCCCATAACAGGCTATTACAAGGGCTTTAACAACCTAGTAATGTGTAACGGTAGCCACCGTTACCTTAACGTAATAGATTTACAACACACCATCGATAATCCTTTTTATTTAATACATTTTGATATTTGAGGTCCAGTTTGTCTTATAGATTAGTCTACTTTCAAGTTTTTTTTTTTTTTTTTTCCTTTTCTTTTGGGAGGGGACATAGCTATGTTTGAGGAACGATTGGTCCGAAACGTTTTCTTTGTTTTAAAGAATTTCATTTAAAAGCACGAACTCAATTCAATTTTAAGGTTTGTGTTCTACATTTAGATAATGTTAGAGAATATTTATCTCATGACTTTAACTCATATATTTCATCTCATGCCATTATTCACTGCACTTCATGTGCACATACTCCAGAATAAAACGGGTAGTTGAACGTACGAATCGGCATTTACGTGAGGTTGTTACAACATTGTCGTTGAACATAAAGGTTTCGAAAATATTTTAGAGTGATGCAATCTTAATTGCATGCTGCCTAATAAATCAAACGCCTTCATCAATCGTAGATGAAAAGTCACCTACCTCTATCTTTGTCCTCGAAATCATTCGTACTCTATTCCTTCAAAGGTGTTCGGTTGTGGGTGTTTCATGCATCAACTTGATCGTGTTCATGACAAATTGGGACCAAGAGCTATCAAGTGATTTTGTTTATACTCCCGTACCCATTGAGGATACAAATGTCATAATCCTATCTCCCGGAGATACTATGTGTCAGATGATGTCACATTCTTTGAACAAACTCAATATTTCTCAGAGAAAAGAAAGTCTTTAAAGTTTGAAGAGAGCTCCATAACTACTCTTCCCATTGTACATGATGATCGACCTTTGCAGGTTTACTCCAGACATTCCAAACGTAGAGATCGAGTATATACATGCATAACTTCTACCCATCTTCCTAATCCATCAGAAGATCATCATTCTTTTTAAGTCCTACCTACATCATCTAATGATGAGATTGTTACACTCTATTAGAATCAAACTTGGACATTAGCCAAATTACCAGCTAGAAACCATGCAGTTGGGTGCATATGAGTGCAAATAGTAAAATATAGTCTTTGGCTTTGTGGGTTATTTAAAAGCCCAATTAGTTGCCTAAGGGTACTCTGAAAATTTTGGTTTCAACTATTCAAAGAACTTCTCACTTGTGGAAAAGCTTCACTTGGTACGTGTGATTGTTTTTGTTGTTGTATTGTATCAGATTGATGTGAAGAATGAGAAGTTTACATAGAGCAACCACCTAGGTTTGTTGCTCAAGGGGAATCAGATAATATATGTCATCTTAAGAAATCAATTTATGGGTTGAAATAATCTCTACGAGCTTGGTTCGACAAGTTTAGTAAGGTGGTTTGAATTTAGGATGAAACACAGACAGGTTAACCACTCTGTTATTGTAAGGTGAGGTGAGACAAGCACCATTGTGTTAGTTGTATATGTAGACGGCATCATCGTGATCGCCAGTGATAGTACATGTATTGACAAGTTGAAGAAGTTCTTTCAACAACATTTTTATATGAATGACTTGGGTAATCTTCAGTATTTCTCGACCATTGAGATGGCTAGGTCCAAGGTGAGCATCAACTTGTCATAACGAAATATGTGAAGGATTTACTATATGAGATAGGTCTTCTAGGAGCCAATCCCACCAAAACTCTCATGGGTACAAATAGAAAACTTAGTGTGGATCAGGGTTAGTTAATTGATGATACAGAGAGATGTGGACCATGTGGTTGACTTGTTGGAAAATTATTTATCTAACAATTACCCGGCTTGATATTACATATCCTACCAGCATGGTTAGTCAATTTATGTAGGCTTCCCGGGACCCTCATATAAAGGCAATGCTTCAAATCCTTAAGTATTTAAAGGGAGCTCCTAGTCATGATATCCTCTACAAGTGGAATGGCTATCTTCAAGTGGAAGGATATTCTAATGTAGATTGGGTAGGTTCTCCATTTGATAGGCAATCTAAATCTGGTTATTGTACTTTTGTAGAAGGCAACCTTGCTAATTTTCGAGTAAAAAGCAAATTGGTGTAGCCCATTTAAGTGTTGAGGTAGAATACATGGCAACAACCAATGCAACATATGAACTCATTTTTTATTTTTTTTTGGAAGACACAGGGTGTCCCCACCTCTTTTTTGAAGTGAGACTAATCCCTGTGGATACACGCAATCACCCACAACCATGTGTATCGGGAACATATGAACTCATTTGGTTAAAGACATATGAGAACTTGGGTTTATAGTTGAAGTTCGCATGAGGTTGTGTTG
This sequence comes from Magnolia changhungtana, assembly GCA_030180095.1. Classification (NCBI taxonomy): domain Eukaryota; kingdom Viridiplantae; phylum Streptophyta; class Magnoliopsida; order Magnoliales; family Magnoliaceae; genus Magnolia; species Magnolia changhungtana. Next base: position 3,864 of record JASAUF010000063.1, on the reverse strand, counting down.
TGATAATCAAGCAGCCTCTCATATTGCCAACAACCTTGTCTATAATTAAAGGACCAAGCACATTGATGTTGACTACCACTTCATTTGAGAGAAAGTTGCTCGCAAGGAAATTGCATGTCGTTCGTTAACTCCCAAGATCAACTGGCAGATATTTTCACGGAAGCTCTTGGTTGACGGTTGCACCCAACTAGATCGTCTCTTTATCAAGCTGAGCACTCATGATACATATGCTCTTAACTTGAGTGAAGTCGGATATGGATTGTTCTATGGCCCATCTATGTTTATGAAATAATAGGCATTCTTGCCTTTGTTACTAATGGTATTATCATAATTATTGAAAACCATGTTAATGAACGGGGGGGAGAGACTCTTCCTCTTTCCATTCTTTCTCCTCTTTTCTCCTTGTCTTTCTCTTTTATTAATCATGCTACAAATTCTACAAAAAAAGGACCCTACATTTTCCAAACATTTACCATGTTTGAAACATTCTATGAGGGAAAAAACAAAAAAAAAAAAAACTTATTTTATGTTTTGTTCCAGTATTTTAGCATTATTTATAACTTTGTTATATAGTTCCAATGTATCATTAGTAACATAAGAGTTTTCAAAATCTTATGTGTTTATGAACTTAGAGTTCTATACATTTCCACTGTATTATTAGTAACATAAGAGTTTTCAAAAACTTATGCATTTATGAACTAAAATTTATATCATAATCCCTTTTACAGTATCATTGCAAATCTGTCTGGACTCTGGACATGTTGGCGTGTGGGGTGCTTAGGCCCCCCATGTTTGGTACTGTGTCCATGTTGAATTTACAGAGTATTGCCTAATTTTTCTTTTACTAATGCAATTCAGTTATAAAATAAGTGAGATCTTGATAATCGAATAATAAAATATGGACGAAGAACACACCCACAAGAATACTAGAGAGGAAGAAACAACTATTAAAATTGAAAGTTCTTCACTTATAGATGCTTAAAGAAACCACAAAAACTCAGACAATTTGGTGCCTTACCTCCTAGACCAACCCCCACTTTACAGACTAGAAGACGCCTAAAATCCCTATGAATCTTTAGTTAAGACCATCCAACTATTAGATTAATTTCAAATCGATCAAATCCATCTAAGATTGCAAGAATACCTAAAAAGATATGACCATATTGTAATGGCCTAAAAATAGTAAAAGTGCTTCTAGCAAACAATCCCCAAAATCTTATGGAAGCAAAAAACCCATGCCTACAACATCATTACAGTAAGAATATAATAATATCAGCGACCAAGTGCACAATATAATTGGGTTTTTAGTTCATACAAGTAGGGACCAGGGTTAGATCTATATCCTTGACCTAACATGACTGACTTTGGATGGTGGGCCATGTCCAGCTCAATAGGGCACTCCTGAGCTTTCAATCTGTCGCCTGCAAATAGAAGTTTAAGAAGAGAAATACAGGAACAGTCGCTTCAACGGAAGCAAGGACCAAGACTGCTGGATAGGATCTTCTTATTGTCTGGGAGAACCATGGGTCCAACTTGCACAAACTGAAAGCCAAGCATATTGTCAGTCTGTCCAATGGTCTAGATTACTGCACCATGGATCCGACTTGCACAAACTGAAAGCCCTCACCATATCCTTCGTTCAAGGGTCATATAATTCCTCTATGATTAAACTCTCCTACAAATATGCACAAGTATCCCATGCCAATATCAGTAATGTACAAAGGATGGTGGTCTGAATTACAAAGAGAATCTCAAAGATAGGTAGTAAGACATGATCAGAATAGAGGACCACATGTGTTATCATATAATAATGGTGGTCTGAGAAGGACCTTCTTGAAGAGGTTGAGAGCAGTTGGAAAGGGAATGACCGACTTCTCCGCAATTGTAACAGTACTTCTTTTCATTGTTATCACCTTTATCTGGGCAGTTTTTAAGGCTATGTCCACGCCGCCGACAATGCAAGCATATCTGATAACAATATAGTCAATTTTCATTAGTGATGAATGCCAAAATCATGGTTTTAAATCACGGCTTTTCTCCTGTGACTCGTTTTGGAATGAAACGAAATCGACTCAACACTTTTGAACTGTCCCAGACAAGTCAAATCCTAATATGGGCTAAAACTAACCAAAACCAGCCACATTAGGAATTTAGGACAAAACAATTCAGCTCATTACAGACAAAAAGTTCACTCAGACCACTCAACCCTGTTTAATACGATATTTGTAAAACTGTGCTACCAATTACTACAAAAGCAAACCAAGGTAAATACAATGCAACAAACAATACAGAGTTTCAGAAGTTGAAAGGGAAAACTTTGCATGCACAGTGTGCTGGAGCACATGTTATCTCAGCCAATGATGGTGAGCTATAATCTGAACAAATTTCAGAATGCCTTTTTATGCACTTGCTAGATTCCTGACAGCCATCTTCGAATGGCAGGAGAGGTGTCCACTGAAGTCATGCCCAATTGAAAACCATGATGAGATTTGCCTAATTGTAGAGAGGAACTAATAATACGAGAGGGAATGGGAGTAAGCTGGAAGTTCTATGGCTTTGATTTGGTATTTCAATGACCAACCAAGAGTTGTAGCATTCAGTTGGTTAGTTGGTGACAACAAAATCCTTAACATTAACAATAGAAACATCACAATCATGAACAGCTGCATCAGGTGTTCGAGAGATGCATGATCAGGAAATCATTTGTTTATCCACTATGTTTTCCATTCAGAGGTTTGGAGGAGGTTCTTTGCTCTTTTCCAGATGGTATGGGTGATATCAAGGACTACTGCAGGCTTGCAGCTCTCTTCCAAGCTAGAACTGGGGAATTTATGGTAAAGGAAGGTTGTTTTATGGAGATTATCATTACTACAAGGGCTTTGGTCGATTTGGGAGGAACACAATAGTAGTCTTCAACAATAAATCTAAATTGTTAGATATTTTAAAAAAGCAACTGGAAGGGTGATAAGGTTCATGGGCTCAACAAATTCCACCAAACCATACCAACATGGAGTTTGTAGTGGACTTCTATAGTAGGAGAAGGGAGATGATAAGGCTCCTTGGCTCAACGAATTCCACCAAACCTTTTGGGAGATGGTCAAAGGGGACATAGAGTTTCTAGTGGACTTCTATAGTAGGAATAGTGGGGGCCAAAACCACTTGGAATGGAGCTTGCTTGGCTTTAAAATAGCAATTTTATTCTGCTAGTCAAAGAATGATAGGTTGGCTTTCAACCAAAAGGTTAGACCGGCCACATGCTCATGCTAAAGCTCAAAAAGCTAGAAGGAAATAAAAAGATTGTGTTAAAGCTGAGAGGGAGAAAAGTGGAAGAAGAGTGGGCGAGAATCCTTGATGCCATTTGTTGTATTGTTAACAAGGAAGAAGTTGGATCATTGGAAGCCGATGATGCAGTATAAAGGCATGTTTTGAAGATTAAGCTTGAAAGAATTCTCAAAGAAGAAATTAGAAGGAGACAAGATCAAGGATAGTGTGGCTCAAAGAAAGGGACAAGAATACCAAGTTTTCCCATAGCATTGCAAATACTAGAAGACAGTTTAATTGCATTCTCGGTCTGGTGGTGAACAATACGAGGATAGAAGATAAAAAGCGCATTTGTGAATCTATGATCAGGTTATATTCTGAGATTTTATTGGCAGCTGAGTGGAATAGGCAGGGAGTAGATAATTGTCCCTTTGATCAAATTAAAAAGCAACAAATGCTGCCTGCCTAGTTGAGAGGAACTATGAGGAGGTCTCTTAGAAGCAATTTCTAGCCTTGGCTAAGATAAGGCTCCCTGTCTGGATGGTTTCCCATGGCATTCTTTGCGACGTTGTAGGAGGAGCTAAAAGGTTGATGACTTGATGT